>CM076984.1:44905644-45008144 GCA_039105355.1 Benthosema pterotum | reverse complement strand
AAGTGTATTTAATATACTGTATATGGAGGATTCCTCTGTGCCCGATGGCCCTGGTTTTTGGTGACCTAGTGTACAGTAGTTTTTCTTTTTCGAAATAAAAACAAAGAACCTCTGTTCCTAGACCACTGCTCTATACAGTATACAACACCTTCCTACTCTAGCTGTCCATTGCATTTTGAAGCATTTGTACTATAGGAGCCAAAAATGTACATACAGCCGATCTTGGATTTAAACATTAGGACCCAGTCCTGAGAGACCATACACAGTATATATAGAGTCCACTGATACAGCATCTTTTTTTGTCTGACTTCAAAACACTTCCACACATTCTCTGTGTATTCCTATTGCACTAATCCAGCGGAGCGTCAGTTCATTGAGACACGGAAGGCAGATGGGTTGCTTATCATTCATGAACCTGGTGTTCATGAATTCATTTGTCATCGCATTCTCATACATCCATTCTCCTACTGCCTAGCACAGCCTGTCCCTTTAAATCAGCAGCCCCCTCTGGTCCTCTCTCTCCTCATGCATTTGCTCGAGCATCTCATTCACGCCCATTTTCCCAGAGTCCAATTCATTCTAGTCCATCTCATGCTGAGCTGTCAGACTGCTCCAGCCGGTTAAACTTTCCCCCACCTCCCCGGCCTCCTCCCTGCAGTTCTCACTCAGATCTATGGTCTTGCTCATGGTTTGGTCAGGATGCTTGTGTGCTTGTCTTGTACTGATGATCACGTGTTATTGTTATTATTGTTCCAATTATTGCTGTTACTGTACTGTACTGTACTGTACTCGGCTCTGCTCAGGGGGGTCGTTGATATTGCACCTTTGGTGTGCAGGTAATCGGAGATATCAAATGCGATATCAGACCTATGACTCAGTGCATAGATCGTCTGATATCGCATGAGCAGAGCCATGCCGCCATACAATCATGCAAAAGCTTTGCAATAAATGGTTTATCGTCAATCTGAGCTGAAGTGTGTCAATGAATTCCTATTGTACTGTACTGCATGGTAATCTCAGAGGTATGTACAGTAACTCCAAGGTCATTTCTGTGTTCACAGATGTTTCTGCACTTTTGTATTCACAGATGTTTACACACTTTTGTATTCAATGTTTATGTTTACACAGACCCTCAAAGCTGGAAATAGGAGGGGGCAGTGCCGTTCAAAACATTGTGAAGACAGCTGTTTTGCAATGTTGCAGTTTGGTTATTTTTCACATTATGTATTTGTGGGAGAGAACTAAATGTAATGCCTAGAATTCTAAATGATTGTCAGGGTGGGGGTCACCAGTTCAAATATAATTTGAATAGTTTAAGAACCCTTGCACAAGACCACTGCAACAACAGACCTCCAGAGTGAACAGAACTGTTTCTGTGCTTTTGAATGTCAACCTCTCAACATGTTCCCAAGGTGGTAAAAATCCCACCAAGGTTCTTGTTCTTCAAAACATGTCTTAAAAACTAACATCCAGTTAAAGCTACCGCAAAGTAAACTGCTAAGAATCAAGGCACATGGTGACTCACAACGCTCTCTACATATTCCCATGGTCCTGAGTTCAAATGAAATCCCTGCACCTGCAAGTATGTTTTGGTGTTCATTTAGTTTAAAAAAAAACACCACAAACAAACTATGTGTGAAAGGTGAAAGCGTATACACTGTAGACGTTTGTGATGTTAACTTTCTTTGAACACAATTTACAATTGTGGCATTTAGCAGATGCGCTATATTCCAGAGTGAACGTAGCGAGGGGAAAGGGCATGAACTCTAGTCAACATTCAACAAACAACAGGGTAAACGGCCAAGTAAATAGGGTGCAATAAAACCATTTGGTAACTAGGACACCAGGTATAAACAATTTCATGCTTTAAAGTAACCAGGATACCAGGTAAACAACATCTGTCTGAACATCATGAGATTTAAATAACATTCTTAGCATTAATGTCAAGCAGCAGTATAGCAGGCACAGTATCCTAACCAACATAAAAGACATTAACCAACGTAACCTAACCAACATACATCTCTCTCTCCTACATGTTAGATAATAGTGATGTATTGTATATGTACTTTGTACATATGCAATATATGAACCTTGTATATGTAATTTGTATATGACAATTAACTTTATTTATTTATTTTATTTTGATGTCAGCGTGATGACACTGGAATTGATGATGTATAATGTGTCTGAATAATCTCGTGTGGGATGGGCTGCGAAAGGCAGCCAGACACGAAAATAAACTCATTCATTCATTCATTCATTCATTCATTCATTCATTCATTCATTCATTCATTCATTCATTCATTCATTCATTCATTCATTCATTCATTCATTCATTCATTCATTCATTACCTAACCAACATACATCTACATAGTACAAACGTAATGCAGATGTAAATTGCTAGCATATTGAAATAGGTAATGACTAATTGAGTATGGGTCAATGTAAAGTCTGAAGAGGAAAATGGGGATTCAGGCCTGGCAGAAGGTGGAGATCATTACACAGCTTGAGAGCCACTCGCCAGGATAGAGAAAAGTCTAGGACTTGTATTGCCACACTTTTTCTTTTCTTACTACAAACCCACGTTGTCACAGTGCAAGGGCACGGGGATTTGGTACCCAAATGCAGAAAGATATCAGGCACAGTGTTGGGCAGTAACTAATTTTAGATTACATATTACTGTAATATTATTACTTTTGCTCCAAAAAGTAAAGTAACGAGATTACTCTGCAAAAATGGGTAATAAGTAACGCATTACTTTGCAAGTAACGCCAAGTTACTTTTTTAAAATGAGCTTGTTGTTGCATGCAAAAATAGAACAGATGTACAAGCTATTGACAGGTACTGTAACAACAGAGATGTGCAGTAGATTGTAGATCCAGTCCACACGCTGCATCCTGCGCAGTTATGTACACTACAAATCACTTGCTGCTTTATTTTGTAATAAACGGATTATGTTGTACTTCTCTTTTTTTTCAAAAGCGGTGTTGAGAACGTGGGAAAGTAATAACGTAATATGTAATATATTACTCTTCAAATCCAGTAATAAGTAAAGTAATGATATTACTTTGTCTAAGGGGTAACGAGTAAAGTAAAGAAGTTACTTTCCTAAGTAATATAGACCAACACTGAAAGATATCAGGCAGGACTTAAATCCAAGGGTTTTATTCCAAAGACCAACACAAACAAGACATGGCACTAGAATATACCAGGATCAGAAACTTGAGGAGCAGAACACTCTTGATATAAGTGACAAAATACCAGGGAACTTAACATACATGGGGAGTACAAATAGACACAGACTAACTAGGCACAGGTGAACAAAAATCAACACAGGGATAGGCTGGAGAACTAAGAGGACACAGGTAGAATACAAGGACTAAGTAGGGAATTTAAGTTTCCGTCTAGGCCTCCTGGAGAATGGCTCTTATAGCCTCTCTCCCGTGCCTCCCAGTTTCTTGGGCAAAGAAGTATGAAGAGGAAAATTTGAATATATATATATATATATGTCTTTTATATATCTTTTTTATAAAATCATCCTTTAATATTGAAGTAGAATATTGCTTTTTTATTGTTTGCCAGCAGCGCTGGTGGTGAAAACAAACGATTAATAATACATTTGTAATATTCTTTCAATAATTTGTTTCTCATTTTATCTGGTGCGTAGTCTTTACAATAGGAAAATGTAAGAATAACCAACTGGTCATTTAGGTACGAAAAAAAATAAATGAAGTAAAAAAAAATGTAGTAAAATATAGTGTCTCCAGAGCAGGGATGCTAAGGCTCAAGTAGGTGTTCAACATGCACGACTGAAACTGTCACATCCCATTGACTTCTAATCTGTGCCAAGAGAAGAGGTTGAGCTTCCGTTGGCCGTTGGCCTGTGTCGCGTGCCGTCGCCTGCACGCGACATCAAAGCGGTTTGATGCCTCTTCATGCACGGCCTGCTCCAGTTCAGTCACACTGTCTGACCGTCGTCCTAATCACGCTTTTAGTCATGGCTCCAACGTGGAAGAGTATTGCTAGAGGAAATGAAAAGAGACTGGGGAGGGATGGAGGAGCATCGGCAACCAACTACAAATCACTAATCAGTAATCAATGAGCCATAGTACAACTAATCAGAGTGGCAGTCGCCGTGCTGCATGCTGCCACATGATGCCACCAAGTCTTTAGCTCTGAAAATCAGATGGGCAAGTGCCTTAGACTTGGCACAGGGGGTTGTGAATGAGAGTCACAGTTTCATAATGCCAACCTTTATGGATGGCGTACAAAACAAACAAACAAAAATAACTTAGTTGCGCTTTGGCACAAATCTACAAGATTAAACCTTTCTAAAAGTACAAGAGAGGAGGCCTGAGGAATATTGAGAGCACATACTTTGGTCAGAGGAGACCAAGGTACATTTGTTCAGCTCTGTTGGGGGCAGAATGTTAGGCATGAACATGGTCAGGATTTCTGTCCCCCTGGAGCAAGGCGGGGGGAGTGTGAGGAAAGTTGTGACAGAGAGAAGCTGTCGAAGAGATGACATTTACAACGCATGGTAATGCGAATGCCTGTGGCTCGTATTTTCTTTTTTCTTTTCTTTTCTTTTCTTTTCTTTTCTTTTCTTTTCTTTTCTTTTCTTTTCTTTTCTTTTCTTTTCTTTTCTTTTCAAAGAAAAGGTTTAGTATTTCTAAGACACAGTATACCATCTTATAACCTTCTTCTATTTTTGACAATATACTGCATCCATACAGGAGTAGATTTAATCAGATTCACTTATTATAAAATGTTTTCCTGCTCATCATCATTCACATGCTGTCCACGAGAAATGCAGGCTTGTATTTTTGTATTTGTATTTATTTATTTAGCACATAAAAAAAAGAAAGCAGTACAAATGTATCACAGTATAAAAAGGGAACAGTGCTAGGAAGAGGCAGGAAGCCCTAGGGCTTATACGAGGCCTCCACCCAGATACAGTCACCTAACAATAAAACATGATTTTAGTACAAAATAGTGACATGATTGAGACATACATATTAGTAATATGATTGACATGATTGAGACATACATATTAGTAACATGATTGCGGAATACTAGTAGATAACACGATTGCGAACGTGATTAGGTATAAGTTGAGAGATCTGACTACAATATAGGCCTATAAGTTAGTAACATACAGTATACGAGGAAAACACAGGCTTACATTTGCCATTCACTTTATTAAGTTTTGCCTCTACTCCATGCATACTGCATAATATTTTTTTTATTAGGGAAAAGACAGGGAATCTCTGGAAGGAAATTCCTTGAGGAAAATTGCAGGTCTTTTCTTCATCTCCTGTGGTTTTGGCAGTGCAGCCTTGCCGGTGTGCTGCAGTAATTACAACACATTGCCATCATATCGCTGCAACGCTGCAATTGCAGTTAAACGTCAGAAATCCACTACTTTTTGCTTGTTAGAAAATAGTTTTCCATGAGGACAACCGTCCAAGTTTTGTTGAGAGCTGGAGGCGACCGTCTTGTAATTCTCTATGCAGAAAAGAAATACTGGTACATAGAGAAATCCCTGGTGTTTTATACAGGTATACAGTACACGGAAAAACAACAACAATGGACATCAACAACACAGACAGACAGACAGACAGATAGATAGACAGACTGGCAGACAGGCAGACATGCAGAAATAAAGTTTCCATGTATTTGTACATTATGGAGAGCGTGCACGCACACGCGCGCGCACACACACGCGCGCACACACGCGCGCGCGCGCGCACACACACACACACACACACACACACACACACACACACACACACACACACACACACACACACACACACACACACACAGTAATACAAATAAAATACACAATATATGACTACTTAACTAAATAAAACATACTTTGGAGGCTATAGATCTGCAGCTGAGGCTATAAAGTTCATCTCATTAATTTAGTATGTAGCTCTGGGGTTTGTAGCTTGCAAGTAGCAGAGTAGTGCAGATTGAGATGGTGGAAGAAATGCATTGCATTTGTTTGGGAAGCTGTCCAGTGCTTTCCAGTCAAATATGTTCTATTAATAGATCCAACCGTTGTGCAATGTTCAGTTATACAGTATGTCTGGTTTTCCAATTCAAAAGTAAACTTTCTTGGCAAGAGTTGAAGGCGTCGAGAAGAAAAGTGTAACATCTTCCAAAACGGAAGCATTGGTGAAGGAATAAGTGCCACAAAAGCAACACCCAACAAGTCTGTGAGGTGGAGCCTCTCCTAAAGCAAAGTGATAGGCCTACTGTAGTTCTAAAACAGGGGTTTTCAACCTTTTTCATCCCAGGGCCCACCATTTCTTCAGCATTTGAGCCACAGACCACCATTTGAGGACATTTTTTTTTAGCCCCACAGACCCCCAAACTAAAGATTTAAATTGCTTCTGTCCATGACCATTAATCTTCTAGTTGTGTAGATTAGGACTAATTCACATGATGAATATTTTAACTCTTGAGAGTGTAAAAATGAAACCAAATGGACCCGCCAGGGTCCATTTGGTTTCATTTTTACGTTCTCAAGAGTTACATCTGTTTAAACAACTTAGCTGGGGACCACCTGGAACCCTGGTGGTCCCTGGACCACCTGTTGAAAACCCCTGTTCTAGAATGCAAAACATTTTTAAAGCTCCAATCCTTAAGCTGGCCTATCTTGAAATGTATCCCTCATGGGCTCTTCTGCAAGGGGAACCACATTTCTACCACTTGGCTGATAGACAGAGGAGAAGTCTTCAGACAGGGACAGAGTGGCATTCCAATGCACCGCCGTTCTGACTTTGTGGCTTTCACAGGTGGTTAGAGATAAAGTTAGTAATGCATTGGCAATGCATTATTGGGTTTACAGTAACTGTTGTAAGAGAATCAACCACCTTGGTCGGCGGTGGCTCAGAGGTGGAGTGGCCAGATGGTCACTGAAAGGCTGCCAGTTCAAACCCGGGTTTCCCCAGAGTTATTGTCAAAGTGCCCTTGAGCAACAAAACACTAAATGTATAGAAAAAGTCATACTCTACCATACTGTAGAAAAGGCCCTTGTGCACACCGAATACTTGTACGGACCGACAACGAAATGCAAATCATGAAAAGAAAAAAAGGGTTCCACACACTGACTTCACTTATAGGTCAACAGTTTTATTCAAAGTCACCATGTTTCGTTCCAAATGACCTTCATCAGGTATCACAAGAGATACCTGATGAAGGTCGTTTGGACCGAAATGTGACTTTGAATAAAACTGCGCTCTCTTACAGTAAGTAGGAAGCCCATAATTGATATAAAAGGGCAACCGGGGCAGTTCACTTAAAAATATTCACAATTCAAAAACGACAATTAAAAGCAACACTCGGGTGCAAACAAATGTAACACTGCCCACTGGCAGCAGGCAATGGTGGAAGATTGTCTGCTATTATAATTGCAATGGGAAGTGCTTATCATAATTTAGTTTGTGAGAATAGTTTGTGATGTGTGGAGTGTTGTCCCAGGGTTTTTAGTGAAGGTACTACCAGCTTCCCTGCGTTGGCTGCGTTGAGTGTATGGGAGGGTGTGTATAATTGTAGGGTCGGATCATACTGACAAGATGTGGGAGAGCCAATGCCATACCTTTAGTTGCTTAAAGAAATTTTAGATGAAACTTCATCCATTCTAAATGAAAGTTATTTCAATAGCATATTGTTTAGAGACAGATGCTATGAGTTCATAGTTTACATGGTGTCCTAGTTTCTTGAGGCAGCGCATCGTCTCTCTGCATTCTACGTACAGTATGTGATTGTTTACCTTGTTTATTGTCCAGTCAGTCGCTATCTGCATCAGAGCGTATGGTGAATGCCTATATTGTAAATATGAAGATCAGGTTTTCCGTGGCGGTCGTTCATCTGCATGTGCTCTGACAACAAATATGGTCATAGCCGACATCAATGCAAAACTGCATTCAATCAATTGAGGTTCCTGTTGTGACATCAAATCAGAGCTTGATGAAGAGCAAGAGAGAGGGGGGAGAGGGAGGGAGAGAGGGAAGGAGTTAGAAAGCGAGAGGGGGGTGGAGGAGGAGGAGGAATGAGAGTGGGATGGAAAGTAGGGAATAAAAAAAGACTATTCCACCCTGCAGGCAGTACACGCTTGTGTACCGAAAAACCGACACACGCTGATCGCCGCAGCACACCGCGGCGGGAAAGCTGATAACACGACACAAAGCTTGTATTATCCTACACACCCAGGGAGACGATTTTTCCGGGCCTAAGTGAGAAAATTGATTTCTTTCCTTTTCTGTAATCACTAACATTATAGATTTCCCTTTCATTCATTTGTAACATTCACTAAGACATTATTATACTGTACTCTACAGCTCTGAATGCCTCCTGATCACAGTCTTCTTTTCTCTGTACACAGACACACATGTCATCCGCTAGGAGCGGAATATTACAAGCGTAGAATGAAGCTCTTTATATCTCTGTGTACCGGTATGCCTTTCAACCTTGTGGTGAATATTTTAATATTCTTTTCTGCCTTTGTACGCTGTCATTGTACAATACTGTACTTTCCACTTTGGTGCAAGAATCTTTTGATATTGCTGTTTCATTATTGTTGCTTATTTTCTCGAAGGGTGTGCTGCTAATTATGTTCTCTAGTACGGTAGATCATTGTGAGGCAACATGGAAGTGTTGTCTATTGTACATACAGCATTTGGTGTTATTCATTAGCATATTGTGGGTAAAAAACTTTTCTTATAAGATGCCCATCATCTTCGAAGATTTTATTTACTTATTTATTCATTCTAGTGCTTTTCTTCCTCTGAAAACTGTTTAATGGACCAAAGTTTTGGCTGCAGCCTTCATCAGGATTTCAACAGCAGAGAGCTTCACAAAGAGACACAGTATATACAGTAGCCTTGTAATCACTAGATACCTGCTGATGCCAATTACTGTACTTCTGATGGGAACGGTTCCAATCCCATTGATTATTTCTTCCATTTTTGACAGAGTGAAGAGAAAATGAGACAAACCTTTTATCAGACATTTTCAGCATTTAGAAATATTGTAAACCGGAAATACCGCATTTTTATTCCCTAGATTGCGTATGTTCCGTCCAAGACGGCACATACGCTTCGCCTCCCATGGTTACAGTATATACCTCAAAGAGGCATTTACGCCTCCCGCAGTTGTCTGCCCCGAAGAGGCATTTATGCCTCCCGCGGTTGTGTGCCCCGAAGAGGCATTATGCAGTGATGGGCAAGTTACTGGGAAAATGTAGTAAGCTACACTGCTTGCTACTCTCGATAAAATGTAGCTAAGCTACACTACAAGCTATCCCCAGAAAATTGTAGCAAGCTACACTACAAGCTACACGACAAAAGTAGCTTGATGTACCTTGCTACATCAACAGTATACATAATATAAATATATATCTGAACTGAATGTACAACCTTCTAAATAATAATCGTAATAATAAAATAACATAAATACAAATCATAATAATAATAATTTAGGTGGCATGTTTAAGTTTTGGGATGTATATTAGAGGTTTTCTACCCATTAAAAATGGGTGGAATTTGAAAATTTGTGTGGGAAAATGTAGTAAGCTACTTTCCTTTTTACTCGAAACAAGTAGTGTAGCTTCACTACAAGCTACTCGAAACAAGTAGTGTAAATTCACTACAAGCTATTCCCAGAACAAATGTAGTAAGCTACACTACAAGTTACGGGATAATGCAGTTAAGCTATGTAGCTTAGCTACTTGTAACAAGCTACTGCCCATCACTGGCATTACGTCTGAGGAATAACATGGTGGTCTATGAGTGATCCCAAACGTCAGGATTGCCTCGAGGGGGGCACCTATGGAGGCATACAGGTATGAGCCTCCCACGGTCACTGACAGAATTTTGGATTACATGATACTTTAAAGGTAGGGGAAGTGATTTCACTTTTGTCAGATATCACCCCCAATTTTTTTCTGTTAAAATGCTCTATTATAAGGTGTGCAGACCATATATGGAGTTTCCCCCTCCCCCACGTTAGCAGAGGAGCTAATAAAAGTTCCCCGGGTGGAGGGTGAATTCTCCTCCAATCAGGATCGAGCAGCAGGTTCCCATAGTGTAGCTACTGTTCGGGGGCCCTAGTGCACCAGGCTGGTACTACACGATGAATTTCAAATCACTTACCCTACCTTTAAATGCTTAGTCACTTTCCCATTGATTATAACAGAGGAGTTGCAGTGTTACCACGCAGATATGTCGTCTCCACCACAAGAAATAAGTTTGCTGCAACCATGTGACCCGTTTGTGGTGAATGTGTCTAGAGGTGGACACCTGAAATGAGTCTTGTCAATTCAACATTCAACCAAATAAAATATTATGACTATACAGCGATGCTGAACTTTGACCTTTTTATCCTGTAGGAGCCATATCATTTGATATATTGAATTTTGGTTAAACAGCGCCCCTATCGGTCGCCTCGCAGTAGGGCACCGTAGGTCCCTTTAATTATGCCACAGGCCCGCAGCTGTGTGCCCAGAGACGCCAGTTGAGAAACAGCTATTCAACAGCACGCACGCACATAGACAGACACCGCGCTATTTGAAAGAAGGAAAGAAAAAAAAAGAGAGAGTCCTTTTTGTTTTGTTATTTTGAATCTTGCGCGTGTTTGTTTGATTTATTTTGAAGGATTTATTTATTTGTCTGGAGCCTGTTTTGTTTTGTTTTCTTTATTACCCCCGATTGTTTTGAAACACACACACCACTCACCTACTGCAATATCATCAAGCCAATGATCATCGTCATCAACCAACTTACAACTTCTACAAACAGTGAGTAAAACAAGACAGCCCAAGTCATTCAGTGTGTGCTAGTTGGACCGTATACTGGCGAAAGATAGGAATGTTGGCCCTATATTCAAGTTGAATAGCTTCTCCGATACGGACAGTTATGGAAGTTGGATGGATCTGAAGGATGGCAATGGATGTATCATGCTAATGCTAATTGGATGAGCGATATCATATGGTTGGATGGACGCGCAGAGCGCGATATTTAATGTGGATTGGAAGGAATATATGACGCTATTGAGCGAGCTTGTGCAAATACGCTTGGATTTAAAATCGGATGCTGCTGTTGTATTATAAGTATTGACGTCACGTCATGTTGTAATGATGTCGCAACATGAAATGCAAGAAGTCGGCCCGTCTGAAACTCCTGCGGCCACGGCGCCTGGTGGTGATGTTCATTCTTCTGATAAAAGTGCACCCTCAACGGAGACTAAAAGACAAGTTAAGCCCACACAAAAGGCAATTGAAGCTAATTATGCAAAACAATGCAACGCAAGAAAAAATAAACTTGGACAGCTCACAAACAAACAGAACGTGTTGCTAGCACTTATGACCAATTATAAAAATATTGCATTGGTTAAACAAGAATATGATGAATTTTGCACTAAAACAAATGACTTCAAATCACTTCATAAATCAGTACAACACTCATTATCAGAAGAAGAGGCCGCAGATGACCATGAGCAGTGGTATAAGCCTAAATTTCAAAGCATTTGTGAATTTCATGATAAAGTTATAGATTGGATGAATAATGCCCCTGTAGCTATGGCACAAATGCCACCAGTTAAAGTGTCTACAGCAGTTCAAGTGCAATCAGCAGTTCCACCGGATGTTCAAGCCATACCAGATGTACCAGAAGTAACACAAGCAATAAGTGAGAAACCTAAATCATTAGATAATGTTTCAGTTGGCATGATAAGCAGAAAGAAAGCTAATGCAAGCTTCGCAGCATTGAAGCAGGCAGAGGCAGAAAGAGCAGCAATAGCAGCACGTGCTGCTGCTCTTAGACAAAGGCAAAATTTTGAATTTCAGGAGGCACAATTAAAAGCCAAAAGGGAAGCCTTTGAATTGGAAGTTGAACTTGCTGCTGCTGATGCCAAACTGAAAGCATTAGATATCAGTAAACCTGTAGACCCTAAATCTGTTGTTGACCCATTACTCCACATCGATGAATATTTTGCCTCAATGCAATCCATAGCAGTAGACAGCCAGAAGGTTGATAATTATTACAGAATGGATGATGATGAAGAAGATGATGATGTTGATGAGGAGGATGATGGCCATGATGATCATGATGAAGAAGAGGATGATGATGAATACGATGAAGAGCAAGGAGCTGCTTCACTTCAATCACGGAGACGAAGGTCTCAGCACGCCACTAGCATGCAATCACGGCAGCCACAGAGACAAATGTTTCAGCAGCGATCACGCTTGTCTGTTGCACACCAACAACCCCCCCAGCCTAACCCAAACATTGGCTTACAAGATGGTGCTGCAGTTAATGTCCAACCAGGTGTAGGCATGATGGAAATTATGAGAAAACAAAATGAAATCACTGAAATGTTAATACAAGAACAGCGGTTCTCACTCTTGCCATCTAGGGAAATCCCTGTTTTTAAAGGTGATCCTTTAACTTACCTTTCCTTTATTAGAACATTTGAACATTGCATAGAAAGTAAGACAAGCAACAATAGGGACAGACTTCTCTTTCTAGAACAGTTTACAGAGGGACAGCCAAGGACTATTGTAAGGAGCTGCCTCCATATGGAGCCACAGAGAGGCTATATGAAAGCAAAACGGCTGCTGCACAAGCACTTTGGAAATGAGGTCCTTATTGCTGCTGCTTATCAGGAGAAAATTGTGAATTGGGATGCAATCAAATCAGAGGATAGCAAAGCCTTACACAAATTCTCACTATTCTTAAGAACATGCTGCAATGCTATGAGCAATAATGAAATACTGCAAGACATGAATAATCCCACTCATTTGAAATCTGTCTTATCAAAACTGCCATTTAAATACAGAGAGAGGTGGAGAACCGTGGCATATGAATACCATGAACGTACACGCAGAAGAGCCAAGTTCCCACAACTTGTGAACTTCATTGAACGGCAAGCAAACATAGCCATAGATCCACTCTTTGGAGACATACAAGACGCAAAACAAAAGGATAAGAAGACAAACCTGAAATCCATTCCTGTTTCATCACACACTAAGAGCAACTATAAAAGCAGTTTTGCCGCAGTAACGGAAACGCAATCACCCGAACAAAAGTCTCAGTTAAGCACAACCAACCATCCATCCATCCCACAAAAATCATGTGCCTTTTGTAAAGGAAACCACAGCACGGACCTGTGTAAAGAGCTTGATAAAAAGATGCACAAAGAGAAAGTTGAATTCTTTAAAGCCAATGGCCTATGTTTCGGCTGTGTAACTCAAGGCCATTTAAGTAAATCATGTTTGAAACGATTAACCTGTAAAATATGCACAAAGAGGCATCCTACCATTTTGCACATTGAATTTAAGAAGGATGCAGACAAAGGTCAAGTAAGTGCAAACGCTGACAGCATGTCAGTATGCAGTGCATTAGTCACCATGGAAGGGCCTATCCATACCGGGGCCGGTGACCAGCAGAAATTATCGATTGTCCCCGTACAGGTCAAATTATCAAATTCCAACCAAATCATCAAAACGCATGCATTCCTTGATCCAGGAAGCACGGGAACATTTTGCACAGAGGCTTTAAGAAAGCAATTAAATGCCAAGGCAATGCCAACACGAATCCTACTTCGAACCCTAGGACAAGAAAAGGTCATAAGTATAAACAGAATCAATGGACTGGAAGTGTCAAGTCTGGAAGGAAGTGATTTCCTAAAACTGCCACCACTCTACACTCAAACAGAAATTCCTGTAACCAAGGAGCAAATTCCCACTCAGGCTGATGTGCAAGAATGGAGCTACCTAAAAGAGGTTAAGTTGCCATATATTGATGCAGATATTGGACTCCTGATTGGTAATGATGCAGCTAAATTTATGGAACCTTGGGCAGTAATTAATAGTAAGGGTAGTGGGCCTTATGCAGTAAAGACGAGACTTGGATGGGTGGTTAATGGGCTACTAAATGAACCCACAATGAACTATGAGCAGCCAACCCATATTTTCAGTAACCGCATATCAATAGTGAATTTGAATGACCTCATGATCCAACAATTTAATTATGATTTTCCCGAAAAGGGCTATGAAGAGAAGGCAGAAATGTCTATAGAGGATAAACGATTCATGCAAATCATGTCTGACTCCACTAAATTGAAAAATGGCCACTACCAAATTGACCTTCCATTCAAACAACAAAATGTTGTAATGCCCAACAACCGCCATCTGGCAGAGCAGCGTGTCATGTCGCTAAAAAGGAAGTTCAAAAAGGACCCTGGATTTCACAAGGAATACAGTGACTTTCTGGAAGCTGTCATACAAAAGGGACACGCTGAAGCTGTACCTCCAAACCAGTTAAAAGCGGAGGAAGGAAGGACCTGGTACTTACCTCACCACGGCGTACGCCACCCAAAGAAGCACAAGCTGCGTGTAGTCTTTGATTGTTCTGCCTCGTTTCAGGGAACATCATTAAACGATGAGCTTATTCAAGGCCCAAATTTAACTAACACACTGCTTGGTGTTTTAATTCGGTTTAGACAAGAACCAGTAGCAATGATGGCTGACGTAGAAGGCATGTTTCATCAAGTTAAAGTCACACCAACTGACAAAGACTTTCTCAGATTCTTATGGTGGCCAAAAGGTGACTTCAGTCAAAACCTAGTAGAGTACAGAATGACAGTGCATTTATTTGGCGCAACATCTTCATCCAGTGTTGCTAGTTATGCAGTGAGAAGGACTGCTGAAGATAACAATAAAAGGTTCTCAGCCGTGGCAGTTAATACAGTAAAAGAGAGCTTTTATGTAGACGACTGTTTAAAGGCAGTGCCAAATGAGAACGTCGGCATAGCGTTATCTAAAGAACTGAGAACCCTGTGTGCTCAAGGAGGTTTCCGCCTAACCAAATGGGTGAGCAACAGCCGCACTGTGCTGGCTTCCATTCCAGAAGAAGAGCGAGCCACAGAGGTAAAGGACATTGACTTGGATCACAAGCACTTACCAGTCGAACGGGCTCTTGGAGTGCAGTGGAATGTGGAGGAGGATACATTCAGGATTCAAGTGAACTTGAAAATTCAACCCTACACCAGGAGAGGAATCCTTTCCACTGTAAGTTCTGTATACGACCCACTGGGATTCTTAGCTCCATTCATATTCACCGCAAAACACATCTTGCAGCAATTATGCCAACTGAACTATGGATGGGACGACAGAATTCCCGAGACCTTTTGCCACACATGGTATAAATGGCTCACTGGACTACAGCAGATGATGAATTTCAGCATTCCAAGGTGTATTAGAACAAAAGAATTTGGCCATATTAAGTCAGCGCAGCTTCATCACTTTTGTGATGCAAGTGAGACAGGATACGGTACTGTTACTTACCTGAAAATGACCAATACTCAGAACCAAATTGACATCTCTTTGATTATGGCAAAGGCCAGAGTCGCCCCCTTGAAACAGGTCACGATACCAAGAATGGAACTCACCGCTGCAATACTCGCAGTAAAGGTAAACAGGATGCTGGAGACTGAGTTACAACTTCCACTCAAAAAGGCTGTATTTTGGACAGACAGTACATCAGTTTTGAAATATATCAGAAATGACAGTAAGAGGTTTCAGACTTTCGTGGCCAACAGAGTCGGCATCATCAGAGACCATACTACTGTCGAGCAGTGGAGGTATTTAAACACCAAAATCAACCCTGCAGACCATGTGTCTCGAGGCCTCACTGCCGATGCCTTTCTGAAATGTGAAAGTTGGAAAAAGGGACCAGACTTCCTACAGGAAAAGGAAGAGACATGGCCTAACTTACCTGTTGATCTCACCTCCATACCAGCCGACGATCCTGAAATCAAAAAGGAAAAGGTTACAGTTAACGTTATTCAGACAGCAGATCAAGATGCTACTAGCACTCTATTAAACCACTACTCGAGTTTCGACAGGTTAAAAAGAGCTGTAGCATGCATGCTGCTTTTTAGAACTCACCTTTTGCAGTTGAGTAGAAAAAGAAAAGAGCTAAATCAAATGTATGATCCAAACAAACAAACCCAATTGATTGAAATTGAGATGAAAAAATTCAAAACCACTCTAAAGGTACACACCCCCTCTCTGGATGAACTAAATAAAGCAGAGATGGCCGTTGTACAATTTTGTCAAAACCAAGGATTTCAAGAGGAAATTGAAACACTACAGAAAGGAAGTTTGAACGTGCGTAAAGACAGTTCAATCTATAAACTTGATCCCAAACTTGACAAGGAGGTATTGAGAGTGGGTGGGAGATTAAGCAGAGCCGCCATGCCAGAAACCGCAAAGCACCCTGCCATCCTCCCAAAGGACCATCATGTGTCCAAACTCATTCTTAGAAAAGTCCATCAACAAGTAGGACACAGTGGAAGAAACCATATGCTCTCCCAACTGAGACAAAAATATTGGATTCCCTGCGCCAATTCTTTATCAAGAAAGATTATCTCTGAATGTGTGATCTGCAGACGTCTTAATGCGTCTGTTGGAGAACAAAAGATGGCGGACCTGCCAAGAGACAGGCTAACACCTGACCTACCACCATTCACACAAGTAGGAGTAGATTATTTCGGACCCATTGAAATCAAAAGAGGCCGTACCACTGTCAAAAGATATGGAGTCATTTTCACCTGTTTAATCAGTAGAGCAGTACATCTCGAAGTGGCCCATTCTTTAGACACAGACTCGTGCATTAATGCTTTCAGACGTTTTATTGCCCGAAGAGGCCAAGTGACTGAAATCCGTTCAGATAACGGGACCAATTTCATATCCACTGAAAAGGAGCTAAGGGAATCTATAAAGGCATGGAACTTGAACAAAATAGAAAGATCTCTACAACAGAAAGGAATCAAATGGACCTTTAATCCACCCTCCGGCGCTCATCATGGTGGAGTATGGGAACGATTAATCCGTTTGCTCAAAAAGACCTTGCTATCAATCACCAAACAGCAAACTCTAAATGATGAAAGTCTCCATACAGTCATATGTGAAGTGGAAGCCATACTTAACAGCCGCCCACTCACAACAGTTTCAAATGACCCCAATGACCTGGAAGCACTAACACCGAATCATCTGTTAACTCTCAAGAAACAGCCGATTCTTCCACCAGGAGTCTTCCAGGCCGGCGATGAATATGCAAAGCGTCGTTGGAGACAAGTGCAATACCTGTCAGATCTATTTTGGACAAGATGGATAAAAGAATACCTACCTCTTATGAATGTACGTCAAAAATGGAACCGCATCCGCAGGAACTTTGAAAAGGGAGACATTGTGCTCATAGCTGACACAAACGCACCAAGAGGATCCTGGATGCTGGCTAGAGTCCTGGAAGCAATACCGGACTCGAGAGGACTTGTGAGAAGTGTGCGTCTTCAGACGAAAACCAGCGTACTTGACAGGCCTATCAGCAAGATTTGCCTGCTGGTGCCAAAGTCAAGTTGAAGAAACGTCAAGATTTAGACAGGCCCATAAGACCATGCCTGTTCCCCACCTCACAAGTATTTATTTGATCTTGAACCTTTTCGTATGGCTCCAGTTTATTTTGATTTTGATATTGTTATTAGAGCATGCCCATAACAATAGGGGCCGGTTATGTAGGAGCCATATCATTTGATATATTGAATTTTGGTTAAACAGCGCCCCTATCGGTCGCCTCGCAGTAGGGCACCGTAGGTCCCTTTAATTATGCCACAGGCCCGCAGCTGTGTGCCCAGAGACGCCAGTTGAGAAACAGCTATTCAACAGCACGCACGCACATAGACAGACACCGCGCTATTTGAAAGAAGGAAAGAAAAAAAAGAGAGAGTCCTTTTTGTTTTGTTATTTTGAATCTTGCGCGTGTTTGTTTGATTTATTTTGAAGGATTTATTTATTTGTCTGGAGCCTGTTTTGTTTTGTTTTCTTTATTACCCCGATTGTTTTGAAACACACACACCACTCACCTACTGCAATATCATCAAGCCAATGATCATCGTCATCAACCAACTTACAACTTCTACAAACAGTGAGTAAAACAAGACAGCCCAAGTCATTCAGTGTGTGCTAGTTGGACCGTATACTGGCGAAAGATAGGAATGTTGGACCTTTTTATCCTATGATCATTAAAAAACAGGGTTTGTGAGGACATGTACCATAATCCTCCATCTCTGAATGTTGCCGGCAGAGGTACACCAGTAAATTCCATGTAAGTGATCTAAAAGCTCTGATAGGCATATTATAAGATGACAGACAATAGCTTTTGCAGCTCTGCAGGGTTAAAGGTATTTGCTTTAATCTGGATGATTGTGTCAGTGAGTGAATATAGAACAACGTATAAACACAGCTGATTCATGAAATCCCTTGTGTATTATATATTAGTACATTCCAAGTATTCTGGACAGTTTGAAAACATCTTTTCCATAAACCCTGGCATATCTTCAGCTATTGTAGAGATTTATTTACATTTGTAATAATCCTTCTCTCATTGTTTTCAAAAGTGGGGGGAAAAAAACTTCCCCCTTGTCTCATCAATCAGGCTAATAGCTAATAGAACCTTCAGTCTTTATTCTCGGAAAGTTACCGATGCTATAATAGAAGCAATTATTTTCGCATTAATAATAAAATCACAGCCGTGAGAAGTGAGGGGCGCTAATGCAGTTACACCATCTCATTCCGATCCAAACACTCAGTAGCTGGAAGTGGAAAAAACAATGTTTAGTTCAGATGTTTTCCTTCACAAACACTGAAAGCTGGACATGGCAGTGACTAGCTCCATCAAAAATACAAGAAACCATTTGATAAAATTCACGAAAACCTCTCAACTGTCCACATCCCTCCTAGAGACAAGCCACACAAATGGTACTCTACTAATGCCACTATTATATGAAAGATATGGGTTGGAAATGGCTGGAGTGGTGCTTTAAGAAATAGTTTGTCTTTGGTTACCGTAAGCAAACATCTCTCTCTGTCCTTATTGACCAAACTAAATTTCAATTTAAATGCATTTCTATTGATTGATGTTGATTTTTGAGATATGCTTCTGGGCCAGCACTGCACTGGGGAAGTGAGAAGGGATTTATTCATAGAGATTGGTTATAGTTGAATCACTTGAGTGATGCCTTTGTTTTTCCAAATGTTCGACTTAAGCGGTGATTTATTGAGCATGAACGGAAGGCTAGACCAGATCGGGGTGTTTTTTTACAGGGTGACAGATAAAATTTGCAGAGTTTATTTTATCTTCTGCCAAGATGTCAGCGTAGAGTTTTAAAGCAGAGGAGTTTTATTCATTTTTCTTTTTTGTTCTGTCTCTAATCAAGCGCTATATGTAGATAGCCTAGTTTGATCTTGTAAGGAAATTCAGGCGGGTACATGTAAAGTCAATATAGTACTGAATAGTAATGAAAACACCCTGCTGCTGAATTCGCGACCTTAAGAGTCATCTACACTTAAACTGACCGAGCTAACACACTGAATAAAGTAAACAAATACAACTATTTAACCGGTAAGACACCTGGAAGTCATAGGAGTGACCTTGCCTGTATCGCTTTGGCATGGGGGTGGTCAGATCAACATATGGAATGAATTATGTACTGGCCATATATGGAGCATGTCTTGAGTATACAGGGTTCGATGTGGTCAGATGAACATATGGAATGAATACATGCACTGGGCATATGTGGATGGTGTCTTGTGTATACAATGTTCGATGTGGTCAGATCCATGTGTGGACTGTGGAGATCTAAGGGTAGCAGCGGAGGCAGTGTGTTGAGTGTACAGGGTTTGATGAGGGCCCTAATTTCCGGGCTTGATGAGAAAGAACTCGAGTGTGCCAGCCGGGGGAGGGGTTGGCGTGGTGATTGGGGGTACAGCGGGGTTTTAAAAAATAACATTGTATTCATTAAAATAAGTTCCAGCCTGCAGCTTTAACCAAACAACAAAACAAATCAAAACATCATTACGAAGAAGTGGCTGCAGCCAGATTTAATCACTCAGTCAGTACCTCGTCCACACAAGAACACTGAGGCCCACTTAGAACCCAAACTCCCATTTACAGTAGCAGCTTGACAGACATATCGGAACAAAGGAGATCTGCAGTCTGTTTAGTCGAGCCGGTGGGACTCTAAATCTGCTGTTTGATGGCAGAAGCTGATATTCTTCAAATAAAATACGCCAGGGGTCGGATGCACAGTAATATTACTTGCCAGAGACGGTATTATTTTAGTGTGCGCAGCTTGAGAGAACTCAAGCGTTTGAGCCACGCAATCTTTGAGGAGATACGTATA
Organism: Benthosema pterotum; assembly: GCA_039105355.1. NCBI lineage: Eukaryota > Metazoa > Chordata > Actinopteri > Myctophiformes > Myctophidae > Benthosema > Benthosema pterotum. The sequence goes on along the minus strand of CM076984.1, from coordinate 44,987,887 downwards.
GCACTCTCTAGCCGCTGGAGCTTTAAAACTGAACACAGACTGAGAGAGAGAGAGACAACATATACCACATGCCCTGATTCCATACTGCATAACACCATCTTATAGAATTGAAAAACAATAGCAGGATGTGTTTGTTTGCTCCGAATGACCTCATTGCTGAAATGGATGGGATTTGATCAGATAATCTCTGTGGTCATTGGTCACAGTCTGCTGCCCGCGGCCTATAACCAATCTGACAACCTGGACTTGGAGCTGAATTAATCTTTTTTTGTGTTTTGTGTTTTGTGTGCTGTGTGTGTGTGTGTGTGTGTGTGTGTGTGTGTGTGTGTGTGTGTGTGTGTGTGTGTGTGTGTGTGTTAAACTGAGAAGCGGTTTCCAAACCCAACATCCAAACTGAACCCAACATATTTCTCTCTCTCTCTCTCTCTCTCTCTCTCTCTCTCTCTCTCTCTCTCTCTCTCTCTCTCTCTCTCTCTCTCTCTCTCTCTCTCTCTCTCTGTCTCTATCAGTTTCGGTCTCTCTCTCACACATGCACGTATACGCACATACTGTACACTGAGAGCACGCACACACACACACCCGCGCGCGCGCGCGCACACACACACACACACACACACACACACACACACACACACACACACACACACACACACACACACACACACACACACACACACACACACACACACACACACACACACACAGATCATTACACATAGAAGAAACGAGGCTATAACTTGAAGGCAAACTGGAAGGGGACTGGGAGCAGGGAAAATGACTGCTGCTGTGCTTGAGCAGGTTTCTGCGAGCGTTGTTGGGGGGGGGGGGGGGGGGGGGGGGGGGGGGGCAGGGGGGTAGATTGCCGTGTTCCCCTGCAGAGCCTACTGTACCACCAGTCAGGTGGCCCGTAGGACACCAAGTCACCTTGTCATTTAATATCACACACACCAGAACAGCTGTAGGGTACTTTGGGTGTGTGTCCTGTATGAAGGTGGGTGGGGGTTGTCAGGAGAAATAATTGCAAGTGTGCACGGCAGGCGAGCACGTGTGTGTGTGTGCGTGGTTGTGCGCTGTGAATCTACAGTACGTACGTGTGTGTGCATTGTGTGTTTTACTTTGTAAGCAATCACACGTATACGCTCAAAAACCCCAAAGGCCGTAGGTTACCTCAACAGAACCTCTGAGTATAAAGAAAAGAAAAAAGAAGATCTGCATCGAATCATGCAAATATGTCACCGCCTGGACTGGCTAAAACTTTCCTCTCTGGCTGGTTCTTCTAACCCTCAGCTCATTCTCCATATTCACAGCCAGTTAGATCATACTCACATGTGCTGCTGCTCACACAGATCTGCTCTCCTCCTCCTCCACCTCCTCCCCGTCTCCGTTTCACAGACCAGGGTTGCTGAAATAGCCAACATATGTTTGGAGAATGAATGTGCTGCTTAGAGGTCAAACAGTTATGCAGCGCACACAGCTCTCTGGGCTCATTTAGCTAAGTAGAGAGACCGCCTCATACTTAGCTTGATTGTGAAACCCTCCCGCCATTACTTCTGTTCAGACTTTTTAAATGTTTTATATCATTCATAATTCACAAGGCCGTGGAAAAATTAAGAGCACTTATCCTGCCCGTAATTCGAGCAAAGTAACAAGTCATGATAATGCCGCGTGTTGGCATTGATGTATTTATACAGCGCTGATTATGAATGTGCAAATTACTGTGGTACGCACCACAGAGGGGATGTACAGGGACACGGAGATATATATTGTACGACTGGCACACGGAGTATTGCAGAGCCAACTATGCATTGTAATGATCTGTAATGCAGCAGGCTGGCGGGACGTTCGATCTATAAATTTCCATCAGTGTGTTGGCATACAGTAGGTGGAGAAATGAGGTCTATGGTTGAGGTCTATGGTTTCACGGGTACTATGTAGCTCAGTAGCACAACACGCTTTTAATGATGTAGCAGTGAATTAATAGGCTTGCAGTAAAAACCTTAGGTGTGACTCTGCACAGATTACAGTCGAGCCATTTTGGTTTCATTTCTACACTCTGCTGAGTTACACTAACACAAAGACTTTTACTGTGTTACAAACAATCATAAGAAATAAAGAAACACAGCTGATCTAATACCATAAAAAAAAATAATAATAATAAATAGAAGGGAAAAGGAATTTTTCAACATGGCAGTAATTTATATCTCATCTATAAGGAATGTCGTATTGATAGTGTTGTGTGTATCATATAATTTACACCACAGAGATTCAAATGAGTGGTCGGAAAACTATTTCTCTGATAAATCTGTTGTTCAAGTCAGTTCAGGCTGATTTATTGCCTGCGAGAAATGCGTCCCAACCCTAGTGAAACGAAGACGTGGTAATAATCAAACGCAGCATCTGCGAGTAGACGCCAACAAACTAACATTTAATGCTAGGGACATTGTAAAGCTGCAATCCGGAACTTACTTAACTCCCTACTCTTCATTTGAGAAGTAGAGAAATTTGGACTTGTTTGTTGGGCAGTCGCTCGGGATTAAGAGCGTCTGCTATAAAAAAAAAAGCTTAAATTGTAAATTGGGAAGGACATCTGCTACACAACTTAAGCAAGTAGTGTGAATACAAACATTCATCCCAGCCCAATATCTCCCCTCCCTGGCCAATGAAGAATGAGGTAGAGCAGGGGTTTTCAACCAGTGGTCTGGGGACCACCAGTATCCAGTGATGAGAGGATTCCAGGTGGTCCCCAGCTAAATGGAAATTTGGTTAACCAGATGGAACTCTTTGATGGTCAATTTGGTTTCATATTTACACTCTCAAGAGTTAAAATATTCATCATCTGAATTAGCCCAAGCCTACGTTGTACACAACTAAAGAATGTAGAAGATTAATAGTCATTTTGATCATGTTTGACTGTTTTGTTTCTGAAATCCAGCCTGGAATTGTGGACAAAAGCAAAAGAAATCTTTAGTTTTGGGTCTGTGGAATGTAAACATCATCAAATGGTGGTCCGTGGCTCAAATGCTGTGGGCCCTGGTATCAAAAAGGTTGAAAACCCCTGAGGTAGAGGAACTAAACTTACACATTATAGATTTTAAATGCATATTTGGCACTTCTTGGTATTTTGAAATTCCTACTTTTCAAATGTATAGCTCTGAATAAGGAGCTTTGTCTACTGTCTCCTTAGCAAACCTATGCTCAGTGTATGAATCCGCTTTCATCTGAGCGACCGCCGAGCTAAAGCGACTTCAGACCTTTTTTTAGTGAATGCGTGGGTGGAAGGGAAGGCGGCCAGCCAGCAGGCAGGCGGGCAGCAGACATGGAGGTGTAGATGTTGACCAACAGCAACAGGACACATGAAAGAGTCCAGCCTGTCTGCTGTCCCTCCTGGATGCAGCTGGATGTACTTACCTTTAATAGCGCCGATAATTAGCGCTGCCATTCTCTACTCTGCTAACATAAACACACTGCCACTCACACGCACACACACCACACACACACACCGCGCACGCACGCACACACACACACACACACACACACACACACACACACACACACACAACACACACACCACCACACACACACACACACACACACACACACACACACACACACACACACGCACGCACGCACACACACGCATCACAATCCCATTTGTGCAAATGTGCGCGCGCGCGCCACACTGAAAGAGTTTATTACTTGGAAGGGAATCATTATTAGGGATAATTTGAAAGCAATTTTGGGGCTCACCTATTACCTCCTGTTTTGGTTCCTCCTGGTCATTAGCAGAGCTGTCAGGAAGATTGAATATTACACATTTAGAGGGGGGTCCCTGACTCCAGGTGTCAGGAGGGGTTAGCGAGAGCAAACGCACTGACAGGAGCATCACACACAAAGCGGCAGCTTGTGCTCTTGAGCCGCTGCTAGATTTGTGTTTCTTGCTGATAAATGAGTTTGCTCAGTAATTTCACTTAGTTTGTGTATTCTCTTCATGGCGGGGGCGGCATGGGAGGGGCTGCGGCGCGATGCGGAGAGATGGCTCCGGCGCTGCGCTGCGGGGTCGATGCCGCCAGACCGTCTTCTCATTGGCTCAGCCGGAAGGTGTCAGAGTTGTGGGCCGGAGCGGAGCAAACCCCTGCCATCTTTTTAAATGCGTTTTGGTTTATGATTAATCACCGTTTTTGAAAGGATGTGCTGAAGAAAGCCGCAAGAATATCAATAAAGAATTATGAATTTGAGTCGCGGCCATTGTCTGTGGAAAAGCGTCTCTTTACAGGATTAAATTACAGAGCCTCCCTTCTACCTGCTGATTTCATTAAACATTTTCACGTCTGAACTTCCATCTCTTCTGTGAGCATTAATATGCATGTAAAAAAAAAAAAAAGAGGAGAGATAGATTTTCCCTGGCAAATAGCGAGGCCATGCATCAAATTAGCATATTACTAATCTACATAAAAAATGTTCCCAAAGACACAGCCTTGTTAGAGTCACAGCTGTGTGCACAAGTTCACCCCGAAAAGGTTCAGTGAGTCTGTTAGCCTGAATGTAAGACTATTAACTTCACTCTGGTACAGTCCAGGATACAGGTAGAAAGCGGATATATTTATGCCAAGTGGCACCGCATTGATGTTCTGTCATGCGCACAGTTGTATGAGGTTTGAGGGGATTCATAATCATGTTGGAGAGATACTTAAAGACAGCCTGAAACTTTATTCAAAGACACCAGTGGAATAGGGCAAGAATGCTTCAATGAATAATTCTCATCTTCATCGCTGCGTGTGTGCATGTGTGTGCACGCGTGTGTGCGTGTGTGTTGATATTTACAAGCTGAATGCAAATGTCATCTTCTCTATATATCATCTTTTTTTCCCTCTCCCTTTGCGCCTGCGGCCCGCTCTGTTTTGTATTCTCTCAGCACTTTAAAGGTAAAGCCTGAGAAAATTAAATCATGAAATCATTACAGAGAAAGGTTAGAGCATAAATATTTCATAATCCGCTATTTTCTCTTCTTCATTGCGATGTGAGTGTGTGCACGCGTGCATAACGCGTGTTACCTTGAAATGCAAACAGTCATCTTCTCTATAGAAAATATCAGACAGCCTGCGGCCCGCTCTGTTTTGTATTCTCTCGCTTTAAAGGTAAAGCTGAGAAAATCAATCAAAAGCCATGTGTACTCAGACTTAAAAAAGGAGGCTAAAACAACACCAGTAAAGAACAGTGGTCAGACAGCTGTTCGAATTGCTCCTCACTGAAAACACACCCCAGCAGTATAGCCAGTCTGCACGGTGACAGCCAAAGCTACACTGAATCAATACGTTTCATATAGTCGGTGTTCCAGGGGCCTGTCCAGTGTGGTCAATATGTGACTGATTTGTGCAAATAAATACAAGTTCCCTACAGAACCTACCGGTTCCCCCCGCTAATAAAAACTGTGGGTAACCTAAGTCTGGGCCGGCTCTCCAGGGGTGCTGCGGCCTGCACAGTGATCCCAGGGTCCGTCTGCGCCTGACTTTCTCCACACCCTTCCCTTACTTAATGACCAGGATTAGAAGAGGCTGGGGGCCTCTACTGTAGGAGGAAGCAGCTGTTTCCATGCTCATTATTACCTCACAGCTCTATGGAGTGGCAACAGCTGGAACGCACGTTTCAGACCCGGGGAGAGAGAGAGAGAGAGAGAAAGTGGGTGAAGAGTTGGAGTATGGCAAGGGTCTCGGGGGGTGGAGGGGGGTGCGAGAGGCTTTTTCAAGTGGTGATCTCCTCGGGTGACAGGCAGGCGCTTGCTGAACGGAACTGAGCATTTAGCCGGCATGTTATTTTTGCCAGATAACATGCGTCGACGACGCGTATTGATTCATTCTTTTATTCTCTGATCAGAACACGCTCAAACTCTCGATTGATTTTGCGTCGTTTGACAGTACTCGCCCCGGTATAATTATCCTTAAGTCCCTCCGGAGACCGACAGATCCATGGATTTGTGAACAAGAGTGCCTTGATGAGAAGCACTTTAATTGAGGTCCCCGGTGCTGTTAAATGACAACTGTTATCTTGGCTCCAGTATATCTGCAGGTGATGGTAATGACGTGACGAGTTTGGCTAATGACGGGGGACGATGTTATACACAATGATAAGTCTGCCCGCTGATGGAGGCCAGGAGTCATATTATTACTTTAATGCCGCGGCCATCACCATTTGCATACATAATGGAACACGGCTGCCTGGGTTGAATTGATAAAAGTCTGTTTCAGGGATGCTTTTACAACGACCGCTACACCGTGTTGCACATATAGTCGCGGGCAGGTGCGACCTCGCAAATGGATTGTTTGATTAGCGGAAAGCAGTGGGCTAAAAAATCGGCCCGGACATTTTTAGTGTGATTTGGCCTAGACCGGCCCACCACAACCAACGCGTAATGGGCGTATTCCAGGTGGTTAACCAGATGTAACTCTTTGAGAGCGTAAACATGAAACCAAATGGACCCTTGTGGGTCCATTTGGTTTCATGTTAACACTCTCAAGAGTTAAAATATTCATTTAAACTGGCCCAAGTCTAATTACAAAACGTAGACTGTTTTGTTTCCCCAAATCCAGCCTGGAATTGTGGACAAAAATAAATCTTTAGTTTTGGGGTCTGTGTGGCTAAAATCACATCAAATGGTGGTCCTCCGTCACCGTGGCTCAATATTCTGAATGAATAGTGGGCCCTGGGATCAAAAAGGTTGAAAACCAGGGCTTTTAATCATACTGTGATACCACCAGCCCCCTACGGGTAAGAGTTGTACCACTACGGGGGTACAGCATAGTCAGGTAGTAGCCTGGTCACATGACCTCATACACTTCATGGGAGAGATCCGTGATTAACTGGTCACAGGAAATGCAAATATTGACAATTGTTTTTTTATATTTGTTTTTGTGCCTTTGTTGATAGTTACAATGAAGATAGACAGGAAAAGAGACAGAGAGATGGGCAGGCATACGCAGCAAAGGTTGACATGAACGGGACTCGAACACGCAACGCACCTAATAGCCTATTCTGAGAGAGCCTATATTCTGTGGCATGCACCTGGACCATCAAGCCAGCGGGCGACCCACAAATATTGACAATTCTAAGTACTGTATGACAACTTTTTTATTAAACTATTGTTCAGTGACAACTAAAATCTCTGTAAAGTGTGATGTGCTATTATTAAAATGACCTAAACCAAAGGGATCTGAAGTCATTAAAGCTGAGCTGTGGTCTGAGGCCAATGCTTCTCTGCCTACTTCCCAATATCACCCAGCTAGTCTCGCAGTTTGTGCCCCGTATCGCGAGAATGTCAGTTGATTCAACAGTTTGTGAATGAGTTGCTATTGGAGAAACTCACCGGCTCATCAATATGGTCGTCAATATAATTATATTGTTTGCAAATCGTGAAACAAACTATGCAAAAAGAACCTGCGCCATTTTTTCTTTCGTCTGCCCATAGTCATAGTTGGTTGGTCAGTTCGCTGGATTCCAATACCAGTAGATCCCATTCACTGTGGTAAAGGTTTGTCACAGTCTCCCTTCCCCAGTATCGCAAGACGCCGTAGAGACCGCCATTGGACTGGCCCCATGAAGTCAACGGAGGCATCAGAACTCTGTCTCTAGATGGCTCTGATAACTTAATGTAGGCACTTACTGGTAACTTAATGTAACTAACTTAATGTAGGCACTTACTGATAACTTAATGTAACTAACTTAACGTAGGCACTTACTGATAACTTAATCTAAGTACTGTAACTTAATGTAGGCACTCACTACCCAATGCTGCCTAGCAGACAGACTGACATTCACACATCTCATCTAAAAGAGAACTGAGGCTGAAGTTACTATTTAGGCTCTTCTCTAACTTACAATTTAGCCCGGGAGGCACAACAACATCGCCTGCAGAGAACATTTGAAATATCACTGCTGGGCGGTGTGCGAGGGAGTTAGGGGTTGGGGGACAGGCCGGGGCTGAGCTATAGTAGAGGCGAGGGGGACTGCGTAAATTACCATGACGCCTTCGCCTTCTATAATTCTCCACTAATTGTCTGGAAGGCCCCCGCATTCAGGTGTGGAATAATTCTGACCAGCCGGCAGCATTGAAATTCCACCACTGAGCTCCCGGGGGTCACATTCACAATATCCCGCCCAGCGGAGCTCGGAATCCCAGAGTTTAGCCCTCCGCATGAGGTAATGAAGAGCCATATGCAATGACGGGAGTTCCTCCCATCCCTCCCACAAGTCAGTGGCCACGCTGGTACCTTCGGGCCTATTATCCCAACGCTGCCATGACAGGTGGTACGATTTCTCACGCAGACACCCTGAACCTTCATTATGGAGCGCCTCGGAGGAGAAGGAATCATAACAAGGACAAAAGCTGCCCGACTTTTATGTACCGACATTCATCCTATCATGTCTGGGACAGGGACTGTGTAATGGGAGAGGAGAGGAGAGGAGAGGAGAGGAGAGGAGAGGAGAGGAGAGGAGAGGAGAGGAGAGGAGAGGAGAGGAATACCGAAGAGAAAGATAGAGAAAGATAAACACTGCAAATAGGAGACAATACAAATGCAGCAAAAGAACTGGAGAAGAAAGGAGAAAGCAAAGAAGGAAAGGGACAATGGAACAATGCACCACATCAGTCAAACTTTGCATGAGAAAGTAAAGCATCCTCGGCAGCTCATAACAAAAGCTCTGTAGCAGCAGACCCAAAGCCTCTCCACAGCAGACTCCATTCCATTGTCACACTGCTGCCTGCCTGCATTCATGCTATGGACACCATGCGGTCATGTTAGACATCCTGTATCACAGACTCCCCCCCCATGACGGCTAATGAAGTTGACACAGGACTTTCAACTATTCATGACTCGGGAGGCGGTAGAAGGGGGGTGAATTATCTGTGGGGCTGAAGAGCGGCGGCAAAAAAAACCCTGTATTTTCCAACCAGCTCGCTCAGCGTAAGCTCTCCCCTGCTGTGGGAAACTCCTGACAAGGCACGCCTTTGATTTCTCAGATACTGTCTCTGTTTCCTACATCAGCCCCTCGCAGTTTATAACAACTCCTCGGGGCGGACGCCCCTCACAGATGTGCGTGTGTGTGTACTGCATGTTGTACACCTACTGTACATGTGTGGGTGTTTGTGTCAGTGTGACTGAGGGAAGAGGAAGAGAATAGGCCAAGCTCAAGCTCATTAAGCCTCTTGCTTACAGGCATTGTGTGGATATTCTATTAGCCATATCTAAAGTGTAATTGTACCATTGGGGGGTGGACAGTGTTGCGGGAGTGCCAAGCTTTCTCTCAGCGACCAGCGAAGTGTGGTAATCTCACACACCATCTCATTATAGTTTAAACCCCCCAGCAGCTGCTCGCATTAGACTTTTATTGCACACTGACGCACACAGCTGTGCTGGCATCGCAGCGGACAGGATGGTGATGCTGAGAGGGGCGGGGGGGACGAAGACAGACACACGGGGGGGTTACAGCGTTGCATTTGGAATATAACGACCCTAACAGCCTCTCTCTGGTGTGATAACTCCCTGTCCCCTTAGAACCAGCACCAGACCCGGGCCAAGGACAGTGAGACACAGATGGACTGAGTCAAACCCACTCAAACTGGGTCTCAGTCAACCCAGCCGCAGCCAAAGCGCAGCACATGGATGAACTTCACGCAGTGACTGTTTTCATAGGCATTTGTCTCCTTCTCAAACCGGGGAGGCGCTTCAACGTCCCGCTGCCAGAGCAGTCACATCTGTTTTTAGAATAGCTAAGAGTCGTGCGCGTGTGCGTGTTTTTGCAGTTGTTAACTTTGGTGAACTTTTACTAAATCCGTAATCCCTGGTTATTGTTTTGTATACAGTATGAGTTTAATCGCTTAAACCCTGTGTGAATGACTTACTATCATATGATAAATGGCTATAATATGAATATAGCCAAACTAAATCTTCGAAATGACAGCTTATAATAAGACCAAAACAGCGACAGCAGGTTGAAAAAGGATATTACGTTGGTGCATGTGTGTGCGTATTCAAAGCCTACGGGAAGCAGCGGTAAGGGACCTGTCTTCATGGGGGGGTTGTTTTCCTTTCACTTCACCAGTCTCAAAGGAACTTGAGACCGACACCATTATAATGCTGCGAAACGGAACACCAGCTTCCACTTGCCCAATCATGGCATCTTTCATTGGGGGCAGCAGCGCTGCTGCTTGGAGCAGACACAAACTCAACAAAAGTTGCAAGACCCATACTACACACTGGCACACTGGCAAACACCTGGCAGCAATTGAAGCTCAAAACGAGAGTGAATGCCAACAGAACAATGCTGCAAAAACTGTTTTTCCTCATTCCATGAAGACTCGGTAAAGAGTCGGTAAAAACTGTACTGCTGACTAATATCCATGTTCTGTGGCAAACTGTATCCAAGTGGGAAAGTAATTGAGTATTTGTCAGTATGTAAAACTTTTAAAACATGGTCTGGAGACAGACTTGCAGGTGAGGGTTTTGAATTACCAGGCCTGGTTAAACAAAAGTAAAATCCAACTGAAGAAAAACAAGAGAACTTAACATAAACACACAGAGGGATATGAGACTCAGCCTCTCCACGTGGCAGCCACACACAAACTGAACCATTCCTCATTTTCATTTATACAGCCCCCAACTCTGCCCATGGTTACAGACAGCGAATCACAATATATTCCCAATAATCTGAGAACACGCCCATTAAAGCAACAGATCTTCGTCTGCATCTGCATGGATTAAAGGTACAAAAGGCAACTTTATCTCTTTATACCCCAAAGCCAATAAAACAAACTGTAAACAAGGTAAACAAGCTTGTTTACAGATGTCAAACGTAGAGACGAACTTTGTTTATTCACATTGATTAATCCACTTTAATCCTGATCGATGCAAACCAAATTAACATCTTTGGCTAACGTTGCGATCGCTCTCTCGTAAATAATGTCCAAAATGCGGGGGTGCATGCGCATTCATGCAGAGTACGACTACGCACGGCATAGGTACATATCTGAGCCTATTGTGGCAATGGACCTTTAGCTAAGCCCCACCCTCTTGTCCACCCTAGGACACTTTCCAGCCAGGCTCATTCATTCCAATGTAAATATCATGGACTTTACACAATAAATACTGGTTCATTTTTGGAACCAGACCTTCAAAATCTCTTCCAAATCCATCAACAATGCATGCTCTATCTAAGCAGTGGAAAAATGTGTGCGAGACATTTACTTTTTTAAACAATGACAATGTTTCATCATACAGGAAAGCGATTGGTGGAGAGGTTTGTCTATCACATGTTATGCTTAGCTGTGATTGGGCCATAGTAGTTTGGGGAGAAGGTTATCTAAAGGTCTATTGGACAATAGCAGTTTGGGAGGGGCTTAGCTAAAGGTCCATTGGTGGCCAGATTGAAACTGATTTCACTTCAATATGATTCATATTGGCTTTGTAGCGTCCTAGCGATGTCCCCTGTGTGTGTGAAATGGCTGCTGCTCCTTTGTTTTTGCTTTAAACCCATCCTTTAGATTGGCATGACACCACAGAATGTGAGAGGTAATGTAATCATGTATAGCATGAATACATTTAATGTAGTATTGATCAGGAATACAATTAATATTTGTTAGGGTTAGGAAATTATCAAACATCGCAGTGACAGGGGCTGCTCTGTCACGCAAGCATTTAGCAAAATTTGCTGATCTGTAAAGGGGCAAGTGCACGCAACACAGAGGAATGGTGGACAGGCACATTTCGGCAAAGGTATTTGGTGTAGAAGGAAAACAAAGCAGGCCTAGCATAGACCCCTGGGGGACTCCAGTCGATGAAGAATATAGGGTTTAAGTGCTTCTTTAATTCAAATATGCGTGTCCAGTTATCATCTGTGCAGCAGCCGCTCTCTCTGTCTCTCCTTGACACTACAGAGCCAGAAAATCTGCAGGCTCTGCATCCTGTACTCTATTATTGCATCACGCACTATTGGAATCGAGCCTGATGAAATGGAGCCATACTTTTGATCTTCTCTTATAGACATTTTCTTACAGTGCATGCTGCCTCCGAAAATATGCATGCATGCACGCACGCACGCACGCATGCATGCACGTGCACGTGCGCACACACACAAAGCTTCATCTCTGGGCGTAACTAGTGTTTTTCCTGCATACCTTGCCAAACGAACAGACCTCCACACTACAGTAATAGCACCTTGCATTGCAAAAATGGGTCAAACCTGGATCACACCCACTAACAGCCATAAGCCCATTACAGCCCCTTATGTTTTTTTTTTTAAATCACAATATGTTTATTAAAGATTTGCTTTAGTTTATTTTAGCCTATAGAATTTGAAGTTAACAATAACTTCAAAATGTTTCATGTGGATCTATAGCATTCACAGGTGCTGCAGAAAAAAAAGCTGAGCTTGATATTTCAGTGGAGGTCAGACTTCCATTTGACTTCCAGACACTAGTCATGCCATTGTATTGCTCCATCGAGTTTAACACAGGCATTTAAAATCAATTGACTTCTATCAGTGCAGTGCCTCCTGCGGTTTTTAGAGGTGGATTGGTCTGGGAGGATGTTAGGCGATAACCTCAGTTTTCTTGGCATTTTTCCCAAGACAAACTTTGGCACAACACTCTCCTCAAGAACTCCTGTGCCGCATGCTCCACATGGTCAGATAGCAAGAAGGTATTATCCGGATAGTCCAGCTAGTAGGTCAGTAGCAGGGAGTCATCTAGATGTGTAATAAGGAGGTGAGTCCGCCAATATCCTGCCTTGGAACACAAACGGAAAAACCCTATACATTTACAGAGTTGATTCACATGATTAAATCCGGAAATCAAGAAAGTACAGAAAAATACTACAGAACTACCTGTACACCATCTGCACACATTCCCAGCTTCAGAGATAAAGTAATGCTGCCATGGCACCCGTCCTAAGGGGAAAGCAACTTGGCTGAGGCAGCCTATCTAAATAGGTTAAGGGCAATAAGATCTGGGCTTTTCTCCTCTCAAAAGCCATTTTGGTTCTGTCTCAAGTGGGGGTCAATGGTAGTTGTATCCGGGATTCAGCTCCCTGAAGTGAAATGATGATGCAACTTGGAACAACAAATACCATCATCACCAGAGTTAATGTAACGCTGAGTGAATGTGTTGCAGGTACAAACGCCACACTTGGTTCAGTTGAAACCATGACGACTAATGAAGTTGACACAGGATCTTCAACTATTCATGACCTGGGGGGTGTGTGTGTAGAGCGGTGAATTATTTGTGGTGTTGAAGCGCACTGCAAAACTGTATTTTCCAACTGTCACAGTCAGTGCAAGCTCCCCCACACTGTGGGAAAACTCCTGACAAAAGACACGCCTTTGATTTTTTAAGATACTGTCTCTGTTTCCTACATCAAACCGTCCCTTGTAGTTTATAACAAATTATATAGAGGTGTGTAGAGGTATATACGGAGATAGCAAGCTCATTTTGCAACCTTGACCTATAGGCCGCCACCGCTTTTAAAAAGGTCGCGACGGATGCTAACCTGGTCAACCATTTTATAAAGTTTTTACACAACTGAACCTAACCTGAAACTTACGCTTAAACGTAACCTCAGTAAACCTGACCCTTTTTAAAACGGCCCGACTGTTTTAGGAATGTCGTGGCCGATTTAGAAAAAGGTCAGAGGAGTGGGTTAGCATTTATCTCAACCTTTATAAAAATGGTCACAGCCACTTTAAAAAGGGTTGCAAAACATGCTGCGGTCGCAATATGATTTCACCCCTCCTGGGTATATGATTAATCATGTCCACAATGAATTCAACGAATGGGCTCAATAACTACTTCTACTATTAGTAGACGTTCCGGACGTTACACAAGTCACAACTATGTTGCATGGCTGTTCCAATGGAAATCTCATTTTCCATTTTCTGGGTGTAATGGAGGTCCCTGATGTGATTAGTATGCAGACTATGCACAGCACTTATGATAACTGCTTGGCTCTGAGTTTGCAGGCTGCATACAGGCTGCATGCTGGAGGACAGGTTTCAATTAGGTAGCAGGATAACTTATTCCAAATAGGAATCAGCTGAGAAGAAGTTTTGATTCCAGAGAGAACAATCTTGATTCTGCAGAAAACAAGCTTTGGTTCTGTTACAACAATTAAATGTTGCTGGTGTAATGTCTGAAGATGCCTTAAGCAACCTATGTAACTGTAGACAAGATGTAATAATGTGAATTCTAGTGAGATTCTAAAAATGCAATACAAAATCATATACCAGGTTCTGGGTCTGGCTCGCCATTGTGTTCATCATCATCATCATGTATATGGGCAGTCGAAGGGTTAAGAAGAGAAACCGAACACACAAAAAGGCCAAATTATACATCTTAAATAACAACAAATAATGAACAAATAAAAAATAGCTGATTGTCAAGATCACATGTCAAAACAAATCAAATAATCATTTACAAATAATGTCAATGTTTAGCCCATCATCAAATGAAAACAAACAATATCAAACCAATTGTTTTCAAACAATAAAACTCGCCCATTCAGTTCATGTTCACAGCTCATCCAACTCAGTTCATTCACCAGTGCGGCTAGGAATGGAGGTCTAAAACCATGTTTCTGTGTTGGTATAAGTATTGATATTGTAAAAATGTTTGTAAAATGTAAAATGCACCTCACTGACTGAGCTTTACACGGGTGTGTGTGTGGTGGTTTATATGTGAAGTGTGACTGAGGTGAGCTGTGAGTGAGTGGTCCTATGTGGTTGGTAGTACCATCACAATCACAACGATGTGCACCAGTCTAGTACTGTAAAATAATGGAAAGTAGGAACATTTTTCAACTGCAAGCGTCACAATAAAGTTGAAGTTTTTATGGCACATTTAGACTAGCAGACGAGCAGACACTGTCTTTTCCTTTTCCTACGCCACCCTGGCCATCGTCCCATGTGTCCTCGGCTCTCCTCTCTCCTCTCTCCAGAGCTGAATGACCTCCCCCACATGTCTGTCAGCACTCCAGATTCTTGCGGGAATCTCCCCCATTTCTAACGCTTCCTCCCGCTGTGTTCCCGATTGGTATTCTCTCCCGTTAATCTCCCAGCTTTCATGCACAATGCGTGTGCAAACAACCCTGCCTGACATGCATCACTCGTCGCTGCGCTCACTCAAGGCCCACTCCGCTTGCTCGGTTTGATGGTGAGGAGTGAAAATGGATTAAACATTTCCCCAAGAAGAAATACAGTATTATGTTGTAGTCAAGACCAACTAAATCAAGACCAAGACAAGACCAAGACCTAGGGACGTCGAGACCAAAACAAGGCTGAGACAACCACAATACTTGGGGGGTTGAGATTGAGACGAGACTAGCACCAAGACCAAAACCTAGAGGGGTCGAGACCGAGGCCGAGGCCAAGACCTAGAGAGGCCAAGGCCAAGACAGAGACTAAGACCACTGCGAGGCAAGAACAAGTCAAGACCAAGACATTATTTTCTGTGCCCATCCATCTACATTCTCTCTGTAGTTGTGGACTGCCAGCGATATGCATGTCATCCATCAAACAGTGAGCACCGCTCTGCTGTCTTAATAAAGGGGCTCCTCGGCCCTAAAAATGGTTATTGAACATTTCCATTGTGTAGCAGGTGGCTACAGCCTCTGTCGTGATGGCCTCCCAAGTCTAGTATCTGCCCCCGGATCAAGGGGATGTCCCGTTACATTGGTGCCGTGACCCGGATCGGGTTTCCCCGTGAAAGGACGTCACAAGGAAGGTGAGTGTAGCAGGTGGCTACATCTTCTGCCGTGATGGCCTCCAAAGAGTTCGAATCCCGGGCGTTACAATTGCATTGTCTAGTAGTATCAGTGGCGAAAGAGACCCAAGACATCGCAACAAGAGCAAGACAAATTGAGGGCAAGACCAAGACAAGACCACGAGATAATGAAGTGTGGGAGCGGCGAGACCGAGACCAGACAAAACAATTTGAGGGCGAAAAACATGACCGAGATCGAGAAAAATTGTCTTGAGACTGTCCTCGAGATGAGCCAATGTCTCAAGAACTACAACACTAGCTTCTACATTTCAAGTCCCCTTGGTGTCAAGACAAATATCTTTTCTAATCAAAATTACCACCATCTGTGACTCGATCCCTCCCCGTGTTCCCTTCAGTCAGATCTCACCTCTTCGGACTCCACCTAACCACCTACCTATCCTCTCTCCTGCACATATGTATGTCGTTTAGATAGACTGATTGCTTGACCACAAATGCTCAGAATGCTATTTAGATAGCGTGCGGTGTAGACAGATGCTAGGCTTGCTATTTACCTTGTATCCTGGCTATAGGGTTCCAGTTATGCGCGAGTCAGTGGGAGGTGAGATTCTATAAGGATGGGTGATGGACGGAGGTCTGGGCTCCCACGGTATTGAACATACAGTACTGTACATCCTGGCACGCCAACAATGCCAACCAAAACATGTTGTAATCACAAATAATGCATTTTAAATTGTAGTTATGAGTCTTGCTAATATTGGTATTGTTAATTAGATAAATACACAAAAAGATTTTCCAATGTATAGGTTTTGTTGCTGACTGTAGTCATGCATTTGATCCTGGCTCTGAGCCTGGCTTGGCATATTTCAGGTTATTGAAATGGTGTTATTGCAATATTGAAGGTAATTTCAGCTTGTTTTTGCAACCTACTTGATAATATTGTTGCAAGCAGCTGCTCTCTCTGTGACTGTGTGTGTGTGTGTGTGTGTGTGTGTGTGTGTGTGTGTGTGTGTGTGTGTGTGTGTGTGTGTGTGTGTGTGCCTGCGTGTGTGTGTACACATACTGCGTACACACAAGTGTGTGTTTACAATTTGTTTGACCACACAACGAGCAAACTCTCTCTCCGTCTCTCTCTCTTTCTCTCTTGTCTGTGTGTGTGTGTGTGTGTGTGTGTGTGTGTGTGTGTGTGTGTGTGTGTGTGTGTGTGCGCGTGCACATGTGTGTGTCTGTCTGCGCACACAAGTGTGGGTTTACGATTTGTTTGACCACACAATGAGCAACCTCTCTCTGTCTCTCTCTGTCTTGTAGGCTACGCATGCACGCACATACGCACAGACACGCACACACTCAGATTATGACTTTGCACTTTGCTTGTAAAACTAGTATGCAACCATTTGTTTAAGCAAGGTAATGCCGTGCACAGAAGTGGTAATCTAGGATCTAGTAATCTGAGCAAAACCAAGAATCTATAGCATCAGTCAAAGTTCAACAATAAAACCAAATCTATAATCTGTGAATTGAAATTATAGACAGTCCTGCTCTCCTTGTCTGATTCACAAGTGAATTCCCCATTCATTTTCCTCATAGACTTCTCCAAAACGTACTAAAATTTAACTATTAAAAACTATTAAAACAATATTTTTGACAGAACAAATACATAGAAATATGAAAGATAACAAAAAGTGTTGTAAACTGCCATTTTATTCAATCTTTCTAATCATTAAAAAAATGGCCAGAGTTGGCTTTGTCTGTGGTGTAAACGTCTTTCTATAATTACTTAATCTTAATATAACTACTAAAAGTCTATGAGGAAAATCAACAGCAAATTCATTTCTGGAACAGGCGCTGGGGGTGGTACTGCAGCGCTCTATGTGATGCCATCTTAACAAATGACCCTGCCATCTGTCTACATAACATGTTATCTAAATTGCAGTTTGACCTTTGCATAAGACTGCAGGGTTGTCAATAATTCTACAGGGCAAGTGCTTATGGGATAAGTCATCTGGTTTCATTCGTTTTTGTGGCACTCTATATACTCGATCTAGTCTAGGCCTACTCCAGACCTCTTTACTGAAAATAGCAGATATACAAGCTCACAACTCCTCACAGCGCGAGGAGTTGTAAACTCCCACTGCAGTTACGGTAACTGACTTCCATAATCCATACTTTAAAAAAATTAATAATAATTTAAGTTCCTTAAGTTAATACAATTCTTCGTTTGATTGGTCTCTCATTTGTGGCTCTGGAGCCAAGCCGTAACACTAATCACATGCTAGCATTGAGCAGGGCTTTATGGTTGCTTCATTAGTTTACTGATGTCAGCAATCTCCCTGTTTGGCCACGCCAGATTTAACCTCAGTAAACTGCTACTAACAATTTTCCACCTCCATATACTGTAGGGAGTGTCATAGAGCTGATACTGCAAAAGGCTCTAAGGCCTACTGTGCAGGAAGATAAAGGACACTCTCGACACGAACCACATCGTATTTTAAGAGGCTTAGGAATTAAGTTTTTAGTGATAACCTTAAACTATTATCGACACAGTATGAGGTTTTAATCCATTAATTGGCAAAAGTCACTTTAATGCAACACCCAGAGCGAGAGTACCTCAAAATAATCCATCACCCCGATCCAAAAGCAAGGTGTTTTAATTAATGCGACAAATTTAACTATAGGGAGTGCGAGGAAGATAAACTAGGAAGCACTCAAAGATGCAAACGTGTAATGAAATAATCTAGCGGCGAGTCAGACCAATTCTCAGGTGACTAATGACAATGAACATCAAACATACAGAGGAGTCTAAATAGACAGGGACTAACAGGACATCCCACTATAAGGACACATGACACATTGTTGGCTAGGGATAAATAAGACACAGGTGACTAACATTTGGAAATTGCAGAGGTTAATACCGCGGGGACAAGAGACAAGTAACAGCAATTAAGAAAAGTACATATCCCCACAAAATGAAGGTAAACTGAAGGCTTGTGTGAACACTAGTCTGAGCTAACCTGAAAGCATTGTGGCCTAGCTAGAGAGGCGGGGGATCTGTCAGTCAACTCCGGCCCCTCTTCCCCTTCCAGTGCTCTGCTACGTTGCATCATTTGGAGCAACACCCAACTGGAAGGGTAGACTTCCCCTTCTCGGTCACTGTGGCTAGCGGTTTACTCCAGGCTTTCCCTTTTCGTGCGGGCGAAAATGAAAGCCTGGGTGTCGAGACGATGTGAACACAAACATTCTCTTGTGATTGGCTGATCACCCGTAGCTGAAAAGTGAAGACACCATAAATAGTCCTGGAATTACTTCTGTGAGAGTTTGATTGGCTTAGTATGGAATGTGGTGTAAAGTAGTAAGTAGCCTTGCCCAGGCCCATATAGGTCAGGAGCCTATCTCTCTTTCTGTAGCATGAGGCAGCTTGATGTACACCCACTGGCTAGTATGTTACAGGGACTTACCCACAAACCAACCCCTGATGCTAAGAGCCAAGCAGGGAGGCTATTGGGTGTCCCATTGTTAAAGTCTGTGGAATCAAACGCTGACCTCCTATAGTAGGGGTCAGCAACCTGCGGCTCAGGAGCCACATGCGGCTCCAGAACACAGCCCTAGTGGCTCAGTGGCTGTAGCATTATTACATACACACACACTGGGGTGATCCACACCAAAATAATATAAACATTTCAGTCACCCAAAACGCGTTGCGCTGTCTGACAGTTGCCAGTTAAAGTAGCACTTGGCCATGTCAAAAAAAGCCCAGCAGTTATCAGAGGTGGAGCTTTCAATCTGAACCACCCATTTTCAAAGGTTTACTCCGTTTACTATGTCATTAATATACCTTAGAGATGTTGTGTGGACTAGAAATGGAGTTCTGTAAAACTCTGAAGAAAGGTTGTGTTTCACCATGTTAATGATTTTTCTTTGAGGACCTTTTTTCTGAGAGTGTGCAAATGGAACCAAATGGACCCGCCAGGGTCCATTTGGTTCACATTTGCACACACTCAGGAAAAAAAGAAAATGCGGCTCCAGAGAGATTTTGAATTTATTTTTGGGAGGAAAATGGCTCTTTCAACATCTTGGGTTGCCGACCCCTGTCCTATAGCCTAAGGGCTGACACTCTAACCACAAGGCCCCTAGGCTGGTATGGAGTGTGATGTATTATTTACATATATTGATAAGAGTACTCCTCACTTCATACAAGTGTAATTTTATGTATCTGATGCATTACATGTGTTCTTTCTTACTGTAAGTCATTCTTGATTAATGAAGTGTCTGATTAATGCCTAAATTGTAAATTGTTACACAATTAGAGGCCTATAACAAATAGTTAGGCCTAATAGTTGGGCGCATCAGGCTAACAGCAGACAGAGATGGACCAGGAAGTATAGCAGTGGCTTCAACAGGTAGGTGGGCTCTGATTGGACAAGCCGGTTCAAGCCTCGTTCATGATGACATTTATT
Organism: Benthosema pterotum; assembly: GCA_039105355.1. Lineage (NCBI taxonomy): Eukaryota > Metazoa > Chordata > Actinopteri > Myctophiformes > Myctophidae > Benthosema > Benthosema pterotum. Next base: position 44,967,676 of record CM076984.1, on the reverse strand, counting down.
GAATGTCTCTCCCCTTTTCTGACAACTATCAATCACTTTAACTCTCAATAAAGGCAGAAAAGCCCAAAAAAACAGAATCATATACAGGTACAATAGCATTCCGAAGCCTGACATTCCAACTCGCCCGCATTGCTAACCCTGTCCCTAACCCTAAAACGCATGTGAAAGCCAGGCGGTCGGAATGCCACTCTGTCCCCAGGCCCCGGAAAAACCATGGCTAGAGGGGGAGAGAGGACAGGAAAGAGAAGTCAAAGCTATAGCAACCCTGTGCACATACACTGTGATTTATGAGGGTGTATGTGTATGCACTTGACTCGTGTCACATGAGAGAGAGAGAGAGAGAAGGAGAGAGAGTGCTTGCATACCCCAGCTTCTGTGTGAACGTGTTGTAATGCACTTGTAGAGGACACTGGGACACCGAGTACAGCTGGGGGTAGAGATGAAGCACAGCTGGGGATAATTAAACCCAACATTGTCCCCATCAAGGGGGCGGCGGCATGCCTCGTGCGTCCCCAGACGCAGTATATGCAGCTTGAAGTGGGACTGGCTTTCGCCTGTCTGTCTGTCTCCCCTATAACTACAAGGCTGTGTTGTGGATCATCAGCACGAGGTTAGCGCAGATCGGATTTGACAAAAGCCCCAGCAGTAGCAAATTGTCTGGGTAGGAAGAAGTCAGAGCTGACTACTGCAGGTACTTTTCATTCAAATGAATGCTCCACACACACACACACACAACGCCTCTGATCTGTCTCCACCTCCTCCTCTGCTCCGTGCATTACAACGGCAGCCAGATCCCAGAGAACCAGAGACATCCGAAAAGATAATTAACCAGCGCGATGATAAAAGGAGGGTATTTCTAACAGGCCCAGTCAGCTTTATCAGCACTGGGTTTGCCTTGGCTATAGATGAGGCGTGGATGCTGGCCATATCACAGCCAGGGCCTGCCGGCATCAAGCTGCGGCTGGGGTTAGCCTAATTTGAGGAATGCTTTTCCTCGCTTCTGCTCCGAAGGCTGATTAATTTACCGTGGCGCAGCGCTACGTCTCCGCTCGGCTGGTTCTGTATCATTGGAAATGAAAAGGTTTACTTTGGATGTTGTGATAGGAAAGTGAAACCCCCTCCAGATCGCGCAAATATCTTTTTAAAAACCTGTGCGTTGTGCCAACTCAAACAGTTTTAGATTGAATAAATTGACCTGCCCTAAAATGTATAAAAAAAATTATACTTTGGTATAGGATGATAAAACAGCCCTTTCCAAGAACCATCAAACCCCGCCATTGCTGCCAAAACTGCCGAGGCGAATGACCCCTCGCGCAAGATTGCAAGGTGATTAATCAGGGAGGGAGGCTTTGGGAGTTACACACCACTCTGGGCCTCTGCTATCACCACTGTTTTCTCTCCCCTCTGTTTGTTTGAGTAAAGTTTTGCCTGGTGAACGGAGCCATTTTACAAAGGCACTGAACTGCCTCATTAATGATGCTGTTAATGGCATCCTCCATCATTGAGGAATCACAGCGTTGTTGCACATAGCAGTCGATACGCGAGGCATTTCACTGCCTTTATTAAGTTACACTTTACTGGACTGTAAAATTTGACTGCGGACGTTTTATTTGCCACCCCTCGATGGCAGTGGTTGAAATATTGGCATCAGCGAGCGCAGAGAGACATCTATCTTCTGCCGCGACCAAAGCTTATCTTACAGACAGTTTCTCAGCGGGCCATAAATACTGCCACTGCGTCTCCCGTCTCCTCCGTGCCCGCTATCTCGGCTGCCCACTGCCTCGCAAACCTCTCACCCACGTCTGCCTCAGTTTTTCCCTCCGCCATAAAAAAAACAGGGTGAGCATCTCCTCAGGGAGATCATTAGCTGTGGTTTGGTCAATTATTTTGCTGATCAGAGCCTCGCTGCCATCGCGGGTACACTACGAATGTGCAATATGTCTTCATTATGGAAAATGCTCTAATGTATTCCTCAATAGAGGAGAAGCCCAATCGAGGCAGCGGAAAATGAGACGCTCGTATAGAGGCTTTCTGATTAAATCCCTGGGTAAGGATTTAGCTGAAGTGGTTCGATGACGAGGATATTACTGCGTATTGTTGTCGTGTCTACAAGACATGACATTTAAATGGATCTCCCCATTGTGATTTAAATGACAAGCGGGGTCACTGGAATCTGCGACCACGGATAAACAGGATACAGGATGCATTGCAGACGTATGGAGATTACAGGAAAACAGACACTGGCATACAGTCGAGGTACGCACACACACACAGACACACACGCACGCACAGACACACAGACACACACACACACACACACACACACACACACACACACACACACACACACACACACACACTTGAAATATTTATTTATGTCGGCATAAACCGAAGTACAAGAATGTCTTATACAAAGAAAAGGACATAAACAACGTCGGTTCAGTCAGATAATGGGAAAATAGACAGTTGCACAAGTGCATATAAGGCAGGGACATTGTTACAATACAATACTTGTCAAACACGGCAGATAACAATCACAGCTAAAGGAAACAACCGCCTCCTCCAAATTGAGCCGCTTCCTATAATAACTGATACTTTTGGCCCTCCTCTCGAGGAGGCCAGCCATTTGAAGGCCACTCACAAACGTGTGCACATGCCCTAGGCTACCAAAGATAAAATATAAAAAGTTTACATCTGTATTCTAGCTGTGCGATGGTCTGCTCTCGGCTGATGATTATTTTAGCACTTCAGTTAGGAATACTTCCTCTACGCTGCAATCAAAGGTAGGACTATCACAAGCACTATGCATTTGTGCGTGTGCATGTGCGTGTGTGTGCGTGCGTGTGTCACACACCCACACATCCACACACCCAGTGTGATAAAACTGTGATCATTCAGGTGTGTTTGCGGAGAAGCAGTCTGCCGATGCATTATCAGGGGGGATTAAGAGCAATACTGATAAACCCCCAGAGTCAGAGCAGCTGACAGGCAGTGTTTGTTCATTTAGCCTCCTATTTGCTCCAACTCTCCCCGACCGCTGCAACCGATGGCAAACGCGTGTCACATTTGTCTCACATCAGTAGACTACAGAGATCAGCAAACACAGTTCCTAACCCGCCGCCGTTTGCCATCACACAGTGTCAGAGTGATAACAACGGCGCTTCTTCCTCCCCGGCCAGCCCCAGCCCCCCCCCCCACCACCACCTTGTGTTATCACGCGAGGCCCCACGACTAAACAGGGAATTAATATCTCCGCTCTTTCACAGGCCTGTGTGAAGATCATTATACGCAGGTCTATAATAAAGGCAGCTAAGCATGATGGATGAGCAAACGGGTTCACAGACCCTCCCCTCGTCATGGTCACAGATACACAGCCAACTCAGCTTCCTCCATGCTGCTACACACTGTTGGCTCCTCTGGTCATCCCCGAGGAAGAGGAGTGTGTGTGTGTGTGTGTGTGTGCGTGCGTGCGTGCGTGAGTGCGTGCGTGCGTGTACTGGTATTACTATATCTGTGAGGGCCAAATGTCCCCACAAGTACATCCCTACAAGTACAGTGGGATGTATGTATGTGAGTATATTTGGGAAATCGACATATACCGATGTCAATTCTCCTATAGTTTTTGATCTGTGCTGTGCCAACACACGTTCTGTGTGTCTATGCGTTAGTATTCAGGCCCCCAATTCCTATTCAAGTGAATGGGAAAACAAATAACTATACAGTATGTTGACGTTACAACGTGCCACTACATCACCATGATGAAAGGCACAGCTCGCTTCACACGAGTGTGATGTTTTTCAGTCAGACTCACAATTTTGGAGGTTTGGGTTTACAGTTATGCATTTACTGGCTAGGCATTAGAATGATTCCTAATGTATACTGTATTGTGCGATGTTGTTGTCGTGCAGCGAAAGCAGCTGACCTGCTGTACTTACTGTATAAAGCTCACAATGCATCACAGCTTTATTCCGGGTGGTAATATCTAAGGCTTTAGGATGGCGGTTATAACTACTGTACACTGGCCCTAGAAAATGGCATTTATTAAAACTGCTGTCCTGCAATTTTCTATGTTCTCAAACGTGTAATAAGGCACAATAGCACATGCCACATGTAGTGTGTGTGCGACTGTGCGTGTGTGTGTGTGTGTGTGTGTGTGTGTGTGTGTGCGTGTGTGTGTGTGTGCGTGCGTGCCACGTGTGAATGTGAGTGGGGGTCTCGCTCCACCCATGGTATTCATCAGACTACAGAGGGCCGCTCCGTGCAGCTTGTTAGAGGAGCATGTATGAGGGGTGTAGGAGCTCTAATGAGCGGAGCGCTGGCCCACAGAAATGTGTCTGCACGACAGAGAACATAAATCTCCTGTCCTGCTCTGCCCCCCCGGGGACCGCCGCAACACCGGAACTCTGGGAGATTGTCTGTGTATCCACAGCGGTGTGTGTGTGAGCGTGAGAATGTGTGTGTGTGTGTGTGTGCGCGTGCATGTATGGTATGCAAGACAGTGTGTGTGTGTGGGGGGGGGTGTGTGTGTGTGTGTGTGTGGGTGTGTGTGTGTGTGTGCGCGTGCGCACATTCATGTGCATGAACACACATGTTATGGATGACTATAGAGGTATGCTCCTGGGAGTCTCATCTAGTGCAGTTGAAAGAAGCAGGCTGCTTGAATTATGATCTAAGAATAGTCTCCCACTCCCACTCTATAAATGAATCCAATACTCGCATATCTGTCATTACTGCGAGACTACTTGGCTCTCCCTCTCTCTCTCTCTCTCTCTCGGTCTCCATTTGGAGTGTATAGTATTTAGAAATCAATCCAGTCGTACGTGGCTTTAGTTTGCAGAAAAAAAGAGCCCTAGTAGTAGCTGCAGGTTGTGGTCATTACCATTGTGTTTACACAGTGGCTGTTACTGTGCAGGCCGCAGGGTGTTCGATTGGGCGTGCCGCGTGTCAGTCAGTCAGCCAGTCGCTGCTTTTTTCAAAGCTGCCTCCCCGAATTCCTCCCTGCTTTCATGGCCTTCCCTGGGAGAGCGCTGTGTGTCTAGTACTCTGCACTATACTGTATAGCGCCCTTGTCTGAGCCTGTAGCGTAGTGTTGGTGTGGTGATATAGGGTAACACGCCAGGCGGTAGTTTGCCTCCCAGGACATGGCTTTCCTCACCTCGCTGCGGTCCGACTTACTGCCGCGTAAGGTGTATAATGAAGGTATGAAACTCCATTAATGTATTGATTTGTGGATGAAGTTCCCCTTCCCTTACTTGGAGCCAGGAGAGTTATTGGAGGGTTATACGAGCCTCAGAGTGTGTGTGCGTGTGTGTGTGTGTGTGTGCGTGTGTGTGTGTGTGTGTGTGGGTGTGTGTGTGAGAGAGGGGGGTGCTTTAGCAATATGGGTGTCTGCCTGAGAGGTACAAAGCCAAAAGGTATGAACAATGCTCTTGCGGGTGTACCACAGGAATGTGTGTGCATAGGCGCTCAGGGCGCGTTTGTGTGTGCAGCGCATGCGCCGCATGCATGTGGTGGCCGTGCACGCACGCACGCGCGAGTGCGTGGGGTACGAGAGAGTGAGAAAGCATTTGTGTATTATAGCGCTCCAGGGAGCCGGTACGGTCATATTTTAATAACTCTCGGTGTCTAGGATTATGTGCTGTGGGGTTGTAATATCACACCATCGGGGCAAATCCCTAACAGATTCTCTTGAGCAAGGGAGAAAAAAAAAAAAAAAAAGAAAACAGACACGTCTGGGGAACCGCCAAAACATTGTTTTCAGTTCTTGCAGCACTTGTGAAAATGTGAGCTCCCACATGATTTGAGTTCAAAGGTATACGGGGGGGTTCTTGCCGTTCCGTTCCGTTCCGTTCTGTCTGCCTCAGCACGCAGGGCTCTCTCTCTCGCTCTCTCTCTCTCTCTCTCTCTCTCTCTCTCTCTCTCGCTCGCTCTCTCTCTCTCTCTCTCTCTCTCCCAGCTATACAGCCTATACGGAGCTCCTGGTTTAATAGGCCTAAAGTACTGTAGTGCACCCCTCCTCTCTGCTGCCTTTGAAGAGCAAACACACACGCACACACACACACACACACACACACACACACACACACACACACACACACACACACACACACACACACACACACACACACACACAAGCTTATAGCCGCACATTTACACAAAACCCACACATCCGAGCGCATACACATCATGTCCTACAACATGCTCTGTATATACGCACAGTGCATGTGTGCTCACAGTGAAACAGTGGAACAGTCAGTCAGTGGAACTCATAGGCGATTTTAGGCTCTCCCAGCAGGGGGGTCTATAACTCTTGAGAGAGTACAATTTTAAAAGAATTGTTATTTTGACCAAAGTTTTGCCAGTTTATTTCTCCTAAATTGTGGACAAAAACTTGAAAATCCTCAGTTTTGGGTTCGAGAGACTAAACTCAACAGCAAACGGAGGTCAGCCGTGGCTAAAATGGTTACTGGTAAGTACTTGATAAGTAATGGTAAGTACTTGTTTTTGAGACACTATAAATTACTTGTTTTGGAACATACAATAGCCAATCAGTAGACCTATGTGTTCCATGTCAATGTCAGTCAGGTAATGAAGTACTCATTACAACGCATGATTGGAATGAAAAATATAGATTTGTATAAATAAGTATGAAGATAAACTGGGAAAAAACATGTTTTTCTATATACAGTATATAACTTTTTTCCCCAACTTTTCTTTGTGCCACCAGGGATGCAAGTGCCTCCCTGGCACCTCCCTATAGTCGCCAATGGTGAGGCTGGTCATTCTCTGTTCTCTCTCTCTCTCTCTCTCTGTCTCTCTCTCTCTCTCTCTCTCTCTCTCTCTCTCTCTCTCTCTCTCTCTCTCTCTCTCTCTCTCTCTCTCTCTCTCTCTCTCTCTCTCTCTGTCTCTCTCTCTCTGGCACATAAAAAAAGCTGAGCTGAGGGAAGTAATGTGTGGAATGATGTGTGTGTACAGCAAGACCTGGATGCCATTCATGGTTGTAGCGTTGTGGTTTTTACTGCCCCAGGAGGCTATAAGGCTGTGGCCAGCAAACGTACTACACAGTAGTTCTCCACGCACGCACGCACGCACGCACGCACGCACGCACGCACGCACACACACACACACACACACGACACAAGGTGCCTGCTGCAATCTGCAGGGACCTTGTTTGAGCGTCTTTACAGAGATTGCCACTTCAGAGCCTTTTGTCTTGGCTCAACAGAAGTGCAGAGAATAAAGCTGCTGCGACTCTCAAGCATTTATCAAAATTGCAGCAATATTTCTCCTGACGCTCTGTGGGTACACAGCGTTATTATGCCATAAAGTTATAATGACCATAAACAACATCGAGGACTCCAGGCACACCATATGTTTGCCAGCACAGAAGAAAAAACAGAAGGATTAGACAGAGAGGGAGAGAATATGAGAATAGTGTGCGTTTGTGTGTGTGTGTGTGTGTGTGTGTGTGTGTGTGTGTGTGTGTGTGTGTGTGTGTGTGTGTGTGTGTGCGTGCATACATACCTACATACGTGTGTGTGTGGCTATGCGTGTGGCTATGAGCTATCATATAACGCGGGCAGTGAAGGGGAAGCAGAGTTACAATTAGCCTTTCCGCTGAAAGCGTAGCCCCCTCCCTATAAGGCGTGTTTATGCTTTAGTCACGCAGTAATTACATGTGTCTGCTTTTGTTTTCTATCTCCCATAAAGAGGAGAACATAATGAGGGAAGAAGCAAATTAGAACAAAAACAGAGAGATGCCACGCGGTACTCTTTTTGTCTCCCAACCTCATTTAGGCCTCAGAAAACAACCATGCGGGGTTTGAAATGTATTGGGGGTGGGGGTTGGGGGGGAGGCAGAGTAGAGCGGGAGAACAGATTGTAAACAGGGTCTTTGCCTCTCCAGATGGAAAACTTGTGTTAAGCCGTAATGAGCATGCATGATGACGCAAACGATCTTGATGGAGATGGACGTCGAAAGCGCCCTCCCATGCTTGGGAACACACAAAAACCAAAACATATTATATTATATTCCTTCTTCGTGCCCATTCACTTCTTCTCTTTGAATTGCCGGGGCGGCAGCAGCGGCGGCGGGGCTACATGTTAGGGAGAATGTCTCCATTAAATGTTTCATCGAACATGTTGTCTGCCTCCCTCCCTCCCGCCAACATCCTGTGGTTTCCCAACAGGGAGATACGATGAAAAGGCAAGTACAAATGATAGAACAACAAAGCATGAAGAGTGAACGCTCCTAGCGGACGGGCTTTCAGCAGCTGCATTAACAAGGCTGTTTGAGCTGCCATGCCATGAGCCCATGTGCCCTCTCCTATGTGCGCTGGATTTGGAACCATAGAAAGAGAGCCTTGTGTTTTCTGGCACGGGCTGATAATAAATGCTAACGCGGTGACCTTACGTCTCTTTCTCCCCGTGTTGTTCTACAGTCATTCTCAAAACAGAACCAGAATCCTCCATCCCCGAGCCAGGGTCAAGAATCTATCACCGGGGTTTTTACAATAACACACATTTACATACTGGCTCTGTGAGAAATAGGCCTGAGGGAGTATAGCAAACTGCCGTCGGCTCTGGTGAACTTCTCTACAAATATTTTCACATGAACAACCCGGCGTGTATTACTTTCAATTTAGCCTCTTGTGTGTTAAACAAGGTTAAAATCTATATAGGGCTCCCCGAGTGTGCTGCTTTACATATGTTAATATGAATTGTCTGCTTTCATTTCCATAAACTGAATCAAAGCATCTTGGATCTCCCTCGTCGATTTCCTGTAATTGCTCCAAAAACGGAATCCATATCTGGCAACAGTATAAAATGAGGGCAAAGGTGATGTTGGTGGCACACATAAAAGCTAGATTATGCACATAAAAGCGACATGCGCATGGAGCGTGCACGCAGTAAATGACGTGCACACATGTGAGCAGTGTATTGTGAAACTATGTGATTATGGTTTGCCCCCATCGTAGAGCGTTTTGATGAAAACATATTGCTTTGTCCTTGGGAATGTGGGACAGCAGTCGATATTGTGTTATTGGACAAGTAATATTCTCCGATTCTGAGAGGCAATGGAGTAAAGATGCTCTCGGCGTGATGAAACAATAGAGGGGGGGAAACGGTCTTCTGCAGAGTCGGCATTATTGGATTTGGATTGTAACACGGTAGTATCAAGTTAGGCTGGGAAGGGGGCCCGTGAGTATCACATTGGAATCACAATAGACAAGGGACGATTGTTATTGCACCACGCTTCCATTAATAATTCAATCATTTGACCCGTGACATGATTTCCAGTAAAACAATCTGATCCTTCGAGGGTTGAGAGCGATACATCAAATATCTTGTGTGTGAGCGCGTGCTCGTGCACGCACAGGGTCTGTTGACCTTCATAGCAGGACAACAAAACCTAAACCCGAAGGCAAACAGATACAACTTACAACCAACTGTATTTGTGGAAGTCGAGGGGAACGAGAAGAGAGGAGAGGAGAGGAGAGAAGGGACAAGAATAGAGGCCATGAAAGGAGAGGAGAGGAGAGGAGGAGAGATGAGGGAGAGGAGAGGACACGGAATGAGAGGAGGAAAGAGGAGATGAGACAAGGAGAGAAGGACACAGAAGCTGAAAGGAGACAAGCTGAGGGGATAGGATAAGGAAAAAGGGACTGTAGGAGGATACTGGATAGTATCCACAGGGGGTTGAGGAGAGGAGAGGAAAGGAGAGACGAGGGGCTTGAGGATGTGGGGTACTGCAGCTGAAGTATGCTGCATGCAGTGTTCTCTAGCTGAGATATGTCTGCCCCAGGGGTGCTCCACCAAGCACCAACACTATGGGAGGCCCTACACAAAGTCTGAAGCTAAGACTAAGCCGCCACTGAGAGGTTACCAGGAGAGAATAATGCGCACCATGCATACCGAGTACATTCACTTGTAACAACATTAAGTGGATACACTGGTAATCTCATCACACATTCCGCCAGGTATCGCTTCTGACAAGACAATAAAATATACAGTATGCCCACAGTACACTACACACATACAATATTCATATACGGTTCTCCCAAACACTGCCATATATAGCTTTAAAAGCAAACTCAAGACCCACTTTTTTTACTCTTGCTGTTATTGAAGTGTGCACCTAAATAGGTGACACTCTTTGTTGAATATGAAAGTGACTGAACAGGTGCAACATTTGTGTGACTACCTGAGGGAACTATGAGTCTCTAAGGGTATTGATTTAATATTTTGCCTCCTTCTTCATTTTGATCTTGATCATGTTTTTGTTTTTTTGTTTATCTCATGTAAAGCCCTTTGGGGTGTATTTGATGTCATGAAAGGTGCTATATATAAATATTATTGTTTCTATGAAAAGCTGCATTTTCGAGTGTCATGTCACACCACTCCATTATAGTCATGCCTCATGACATTGTGCCTTGTGACAACATGCCTCCACATATGGTCACGTCTTGTGACATCACACCTCCATCTCCATATAGAGCTGCGCAGTGACGTCACCGCCCCTGTTCCGGAAGTCTTTTCCCAATTCATTTTTCTCATAGACTTTTCGAAAATAATTTATATCAAGACGATTACGCCACGGACACAGCCAACTCGAGTCGTGACGAATCATGATGACACACACAAACTTTTGGGACAATAAAATAATTTCTAAGATGAAAAACGAAACAAAAAGTCTTGTATCATGCCATTTTCTACTTCTTCCCAATTATATATTATATGACGATATTGTGTTTGTTGTCATGATTTGTCACGACTCGAGTTGGCTGTGTCCGTGGCGTAATCGTCTTGATATAAATTATTTTCGAAAAGTCTATGAGAAAAATGGATGGGGAAAAGACTTCCAGAACAGGGGCGGTGACGTCACTGCGCAGCTCTATATGGAGCGGAACTGTTCTGACATTGCTATGTTGGTAATACCCCACTTGTCCTCCTTTTGACTGATACCTGTCCTGGACAACGTGATGTGTAGCCACACTACTTCCAAAATCCTTCATAAATAATTTAAAACGTTCAGTGTCACTGTAATATCAGTAATTTATCTGTAATCCCAGCAGGTGCAATAGCAAAACGGTGCAATCCAGGCAGGCACTAAAATTAAAAGCTTGTACGTTTGTACTATTCAGAAAACTGTGTCCATTAATAACAACAGGAGTCATTAACAACAACAGAGACGTCATTATGAGCTATCATCTGGGTGACAAGTCTCTGCCAAGTCGTTGATGTTGGGATCTAAAATCTAAATCAATAAGGTCAACAAGTCGCTGCTATTCAAATGGGTGTAATAACAAGAATAGGATTCCCCCGTATAGGGAATTGGGATGAAAGTGCATAGGGGTCGGGAGTACAGTACTTGTACGCTCTGTTTGTGCACAAGTAGGCCATAGTTGTGCGCAAGACCGAAGTTGAAGTGCATTTCTAGTTGAAATTATTATGATTATTATAATTATTAGTCTATGCCAACACACACACACACACACACACACACACACACACACACACACACACACACACACACACACACACACACACACACACACACACACACACACACACACACAATTATGGGCGCCATCTATGCAGGGAGCAGACGAGAGCCTGCACAGGGGAAATCTGTCCTGTGACGGCGGTAAATGAGAACTGTGGCCTGACTGTCACATCACGTTTGGCTGAGCCACAGGAGCCGTGAGGGGCCGCCAGCGGCCGCGAGGGGCGGCGAGGGGCCGCGAGGGGCGGCGTGACGTGCAAGGCCAGGAATACTGTGTGCGCGGAGGTCCACTGTGGTGGACTTAATGAACTGAAAGATGTCTGGCAGAGGAGGACACACTGAGTCTGGTTCATGGGATTCTGTCACAGCGACTAGGACTCATGGATGCCATTATAGAGAAAGGTACTGTAGAGAGGGAGGAAGGGAGGAAGAGAGAAATAGAGAAGAGATGAGAAGGGAAAACAGTGAGGAAGAGGAAGTTGCAGAAGCCAAACATGGAAGGAAGAAATCGATAAGCGGAGAGATAGAGATACAGTATATGCACACAGATCTATATATATAAAAGGCTAGATGGCTCGAGGCGGAGTCTCTGACATAGTTCACCAGCGGCCAGGCCGGCCATCTTACTAGGGTACTTCAATACAGTATGTTCTATGGCAGCTCAAACAAAAACAGCTATTACTTGCTCAAAACTTGATGGATTGCATTATTATAAACAGTGTTGGGCAATATAGTTATATCTTTACTTTTACTTTTACTTATATTACATTACTTATTACAACGTACTTGAATCAAATAATAATATATTACACATTACAATAATATTTTCCCAAGTACCCCTCCCACCTGCAATGAATAGAGATGTACAACACAATCTGTTAAGTGACAGGTTCTGACAACTTGCAACAACTGCTACTTGTAGTGTATGTCATGTGTGCAGAATGCTGCAGTGGATTATGATTTACAAAATTCAGTGCATCTTTGTTGTTATCTGTTGATAGCTTGTAAATCTGCTCTATTTTCACATGCAACAACAAGCTCAAAAGTAATTAAAGCTGCAAGCAGCGATTAACTGGCCCTCGATCGGGCAAGTTTAAGGAAAATATCGGCCAATCAGAAGAAGGGACGAGGCTAAGTCACAAGGACCCAAAACAGAGTCCACCATTATGTCTCTATGACATAGCATTGAGAAGCTTTCGCAGAAAATAGCATCGACCAATCAGAAGAGAGGACGGGGCTAAGTTACACCAATCAACGTCAGGGAGTCAATACCGAGTCCAATGATACCACCATTATGTCTCTATGACATAGCATTGAGAAGTTATCGCCGAAAATAGTATCGACCAATCAGAAGAAGGGGCGGGGCTAAGTTACACCAATGATCGTCAGGGACTCAATACCGAGTCCAATGATACCACCATTATGTCTCTATTAGGCCTGTGAATCTTTGGGTGTCCCACGATTCGATTCAGAATCGATTTTCTGGGTCACGATCCGGGAAGTTGCGACATGATACAGGTGTGTATACTAAAAAAGTATAGACACAATGTATGCTAGAACCCATAGAGTAATAAAATATAGAGAACGGACTCGAGCGTGTTTTGAGAGGTAGTATATGACGTGAGGACCGGTGGTTTATTCAGAAAACAACTTAAATACAAACTGCCCTGTCCGCGTGCACAAAGCAAACCAGCGTGCGTGTTCTCGGGCGTGCATGAATTCCACCCGCCTGCAGTACCAAACTTGGCCACCAGCGCCGGGATCTTCAAGCCTGGAGGCGCTGTCGGCCGATGTGCTAGAATCTCATAAGAAGGCCGCCACGTAACAACGTCACTCCCGATTGGCCAGCAGCACGGCGAGGGGCGAGCCATCTTGCCTTTCTTATATCGGTAATGTACATGCATGCCCTCCGTCGCATATTAGTGTTGCGCGCCAAAAAAAAAAGTATAGCAGCAGCACGTTGTGAGTTTGTAAATCGGGTATTGCTGTTGGTGCAATGAATAATAAATCACACTACAGTGGGGCCACGTGTGAGCAGGGAGTCGGTTGCAGCAGCGTAGGACCGGCAGCATTCCACCAGAGCAATATTTACTCTAATTAGAGACGGCTAATGTGTCTCCAGGTAAAGAAAAGCCGCTGGCACTTTCCTTTACGAGTAATTGGAGGCATAGAGAAGGCATTGTCCAGGGCGAGCAACAGAAAGCTCCCTTTGTACATCATTAACAGTTCGGTGACAACAAAAGCGAAACTAATAGAACATAATGCGGTCTCCATCGCCCGCCCGTTTACTCAAACGGTCATTAGGAGAGTAACGAAGGCTAATTCTTTCCTGCTGCGGCGCAACCCAAAAAAAAACTTGGGGGAGAGACTCCTCCCCATCTCCCTGCACGGCCCACACATTTCTATTCCTAAACTGCTCCACCATATTTTCATCTTTTAACATATTTCTCCCTCGGCGAGGGGAGGCGGGGGGTGACGGGGTAGTCCCCAAGGAGTCGCTTCTCTCCGTATATCTGGATGATAAACATGATTTCACGGTGCCTTACAATCATCACTCTTCATAAAACACACCAAATCCCTTATAAAGGAATTAATTCTCTGTTGGAGAGACAGAACCAAATGTATGGATTTATACTATCCCCCTCCTCCTCCTCCCCGACCCCATGTTTTAATGCATCATAAACACTTGGTGTTTGCTGGTCTCTGTTCCAATAAAAACACAGAGCAAGCGGGGGTGTAATATCTGGAGCTGGGGGAAATTAAATCTGAAAGTTGCTCTCCTCCTCTGTGTGCTCCCAGCACGTGCACACGCACACACACATGGATGGATTGACGGATATACTGTACACTACATGCACGCACGCGCACGCACGCACGCGCACGCACGCACGCACGCGCGCACACACGCACGCGCGCACACACACACACACACACACACACACACACACACACACACACACACACACACACACACACACACACACACACACACACACACACACACGGTTAATCAGCAGCCATGGGAGAAATCTAAGACCACATCTACACCCAGTGGATGGAACCTGATACAACCACCTCTCTTCTCCCCTCCTGCCTGCATTCCCTCGCTTTCTCTTAATCATCAGCGCACACGATCTCTCCCTCCTCCCTTTCTCCCTTCTCTCTTTCTCTCCTTTCCTCCCTTTCAGACGGGATTTGACTGAAAGGTTCAGAAATCTTATGATTACACAGAAGTTCGTGATGACTGAAACTGATCTTAAACAAGGACATCCGTGGTGGAAAAAGGGGGGCTTTGGTGGGTGGGAGAGGGCCAGGAGGTTATCATGAAAACATGAGGACTGTGTATTATTTAGAACACCCCCACACACATGCACAATTTCTGCGTCTGCCCTGCCATTTCCACCAGTCCTTTCAGTGTGCGGTGACAAACATAACCCTACTGACTGGCTGGAAAAATAAATCATACTTTCAAGTGAAGACAAATGCCTTATCCGTCGGGAATAGCTGGAGGCTATAGTCATAATGGCCTCTCTCTCCCCCTCTCTCCTTCCCTCTCTTTTCCTCTCTCTGTCTCTGTCACTCTCTCTCTCTCTCTCTCGCCAGCAATCTATCTCCCTCCCTCCCTCCCCCTCTCTAGCATTGTATCTCTCCAGCTCTCAATCCAGTTCTCCAGAAATCTCTCTCTTTCTCTCTCTCGTTCTCTCCCTCTTTCCCCCTCCCTCCCTCCCTCGCTCACCCCCTCTCTGGGACAGGGAGTTTCCCTGGACTAGTTTTTAGTGTCCACCCAGCCCACCCCAGCACAAAGCCAGCTCAGTACAGTACACTAAGCTCACAGCCTTTGCTTTTTTTCTCAGAAGTCATATTCCATGATGTGGACGCTAGCTAACATCTTAAGGGAGAGGGCCGGATCCAGCCAGCCGCTTCTTGGCCGCCATTTTGAATAAACAAGGGAAGTTTCCACCCGGTCACTGAACCAAACAGCTCGTGTTAAAAGACAAGAGCTGTTTCGAGCGCAAAAAAAGGCACAAGGTCTTGTGTTCAATCTTGTGACTACTAGGCCATAAAAACATGGATTTCCCAAATAGCTGCCCCGAGTTCTTGGACAGACGTCAGACAAGGCTGGCCAGGCCCATGGCAGGCCAGCTGCAGAGGTCCATCTCTCTCTCTCCTCTTCTAGTGCTATCAGATTGCCACTCCCCCTCCTTTAGCCCATTACACAGGCCTCTTTATGCTGTGCTAAAAGCTGCTCATGTTCAAACACTCCTGGGAAAAGCTCCTTAAAACACGTCAGGATGAGAGGCCCTGTCTGGTAAAATATTAATAGGAAGTTAATTGGTTGTTAATGGACTGGTGCTTGGGTTGGAATCGCTAGCCATTAGATAGGCCACAGAAACAGTCCCATTCAGGGGTGTCGGCTTACCGCCTACAAGGGCTAATTGTATTCCGGTCACTGTGAGGTGCGGGTTTGTGGTAACCGAGTGTTAAAGTCATTACTGATGTCTGACTTTTATGTATGGGCTTGTGCGGCTTTATTGTCCCTCGTGCCCATGTGCCAACCACATTTCCTTGTAAGCTTGGCATTGTGGGTATTCGGTTACGGTCCTGGCACATTAGCTTTCGTCCACCGTCATAGCCTTAGAGTAGTGGAAAGGTTCTAAACAAGTAAATCCCCTCCGGTTATCAGGATCAGTCCTGAGTTGTCCTTTGTTGATTAACTGAGGGTATAGTTTTAACTCTGACGATTGCGGGCAGCGTGTTTGTGCTCTCTGTGGTTGCTGTTATGACAGGGGGAAGGGGAGGGCGGGAGAAAAAGAAAACCTCTTCTGCTAGAGTAGGCATGTAATATTGATGTGGAACAGACTTGGAGGCACACAGAGAAATCAAATGGAATCTAAACTCAGTCCAAATGTTGACATCAACACATACATTTTTGATCATTGCAAATATACAAGAAGACTTTCCTTTTAGAAGAGAAGCCACCGGGAAAACGCACAGAACGAAGAATATATTTAGAAATGAGTGATATTTCAGAGATACTGTAATTTCCCCGTTATCCGTTCGGCTTCAGTTCATTTATGAGGGACGACAGAGTACTTTAAAGTGTTTGTTCAGGAAGTGGTGCTCAAAATGGCGGGTTGGAGTTACTCAGACAGAATGCTTTTTGCAGTTAGAGCTTTTAAATGTTGCCTTGGAACTGAAATAGACCATCTTTCAAAGTATACTGTATGGCAGTGTACGCTGTTTGCTAATGTTGGCCTGCGGACATACGGTATGAAGCCAAGCATTTTGTTCCACATCCACTATGATGGATGGACCGCAAAAGAAGCAAAGAAAAAAGAAAAGCTGGTCTTCTAAAGTTGTGACTATTAATCTGAACTAAATTGTATAATAATTGTATACAAAATCAAACACATTCAATAGTTAAAGGTACGATAGGTCATTTTTTTGTGTACAATAAATGTTAAATAGCTCTATATTGTGATAATCTTTGTGTGATCCTTCGGCGTTTTTTATTGTTAAGAATAAAGAAACAACATTAAGAAACAAACTCCTCTCCAGCTCCAGCCAAACAGAACATGCGTTTCTAGGTCGAGATAATACCAATAAATCCAATCGTATCCAATAAGGAGAGAGAATTCATACAGGATTCAGAATAAATGACTGAAATTGAAAGTATCTGGAACAAATACTGTAATGTAAATGCAGAAGGTAGACAAAGTTAGAACTAGAAATTGTACGGTATACCAGTGTTTTTTCAACCAGTGGTCCAGGGACCACCAGTGGTCCTTGAGAGAGTTCCATATGGTCCCCAGGCTAAATGTCGGACAGATGGTTAACCAAATGCACAGTAACTCTTTGAGAGTGTAAAATAAAATATTTACACTCTCAAGAGTTAAAGGTAGGGGAAGTGATTTCACTTTTGTCAGATATCACCCCCCCAAAAAATGGTTCTGTTAAAATGCTCTATTATACGGTGTGCAGACCATATATGGAGTTTCCCCCTCCCCCACGTTAGCAGAGGAGCTAATAAAAGTTCCCCAGGTGGAGGGTGAATTCTCCTCCAATCAGGATCGAGCAGCAGGTTCACATAGTGTAGCTACTCTTGGGCGCCCCTAGTGCACCGGGCTGGTACTACACCATGAATTTCAAATCACTTACCCTACCTTTAAAATATACATAATCTGAATTAGCCCAAGTCTACACAACTACAGAATGTAGTCATTAATGGTCATTTTGATGTGTATATTGACCGTTTTGTTTCCCAAACCCACAATGGTATTGTGGCCAAAAATAAATCTTTTGGGGTCTGTGGGGCAAAAATGTCATCAAATGGTGGTTCGCGGCTCAAATAATGAATAAATAGTGGGCCCTGGTATGAAAGCGGTTGAAAACCCCTGCTGTATGCAATTGAAGCTGAAGTGGGTACTTCAGAAAGTTCGGCCAAGTTGAAAATTTTATGTTGTTGTATTTAGTGTTGCTGTTAGCAGGGAATAAAATCAGAAGAAGACGATGGAAACAGAGTTACTGGTTCCAAAGTAGGAAACAATAATGAAGGAAAAGTGGATTCCCAGATTGTTAAAGAGCTGGATCAAGATGTGGAGCCTTAACAAAAATACTTTTTGTTTTTCTAAGAAAAACCCTAACTTAAATGCTGTATCTATTCATAAGACTTCCAAACTATTGAATTATTGCACTTATTATTTGGCAGTTATCCAGTCCCATAATTCAACGCCATGCTTGTTTAAATGTCAAGTGCTTTTATGTCTGAATGTCTGATTGCATTTATACGTGGGAAAAATGTCAACACATTCACCGGACAGGCTGACCTGCAATGAGCTGGAATTAACCACTGCACTTGCATGACTACACTACTACCACTAGGTGGCAGTAAAACACAGGGAGGGATTGCATGACCTGAAAACAAGCCCCTGTCACTCACAGGGCAGTAAGTGGGGAAAAAAAAGTACTCATTTAAAGGGGAATTCCACCCATTTTCAACATTTTACTATGTCATTGATGTACCTTCGATGTGTTGGGTAAACATGATAAAAAAAAAAAGTTCCCCCATTCTGTGTTCCCAAGAAATGGAGGTCTGAAGAAAACCACTAACATGGTGGGATAGGCAACATTCAATAATCTTGCCCATTGCACCTTCAAGTATAAGTACCTTTACTGCAATTCAGAACTACTTTGTTACAAGTAAACGTGCGGATTCTATTCGAGTGAAGCTACAAAAGTATCGCCATTAAAATGTACTTAAAGGGATAGTTCGTTTTTTTTTTTTTTAAGTTAAGCTGTATGAAATACTTGCCATTGATTGATTGATTGATTGATAGTAGTTTATTGGCAGAAAGTAATCGGTACAGGGTACAGTCAAACATAACTGAAGTCAGTACAGGGTAGGGTCAAACACAGCCAGTGGGATCACCGAAAAAGTTCTTGCGGTCTTGTTTCTATTTAGGTCCTGTGTTCAGTTCATACCCATGGAGATAACAGTTATTCAAAGCTGCCTTATTTTATTTTTATTAATATAGTGGTTGCAACTGTATTAATTGATTGCCAGATTCCCATGGTGAGAGTTCTGCTCTGGTTTTGGTGAAATATGAAGTAGTTCTGTTTAATTTGTGGGGGTGACTGACTGGGGCCATGCAGAAAAAATACCCATTTCTAAAATATTAGCACATGCTTTGTTCATTTTAACCCTAACCCTCTATCACAGGGAACTATGTTTTTTGTGTCCATATCACTATGCCCAAAAAGTAGTTCCATGTAGTCCTCAAAAAAATGAACAAGGGAGATGATAATATTTTAGCCTAACTAACCCTAACTATAAACAATACAAATGACGTTAGTTTTGTGGATTTATGTACTTTTACTACGTGGAGTGACATCCACAAAATGCCCAGACTACTTAATATTGACCAAAAACCAAGCAGAACTCCCACCAAGGGAATTAATACAGCTGACACTGCTATAATAATGGCTAGTAGTATTTCAACAACTTTAAGTTCCAAATCTCTGAACTATCCCTATAAAGTACTAAAAGTGCTAGTATTAAAGAATGTCCCTTTTCACAACTTCAAAATGTGTTCAAAGTCTAGTGAAAATACCAGATGTACAAGTGGGCTTGTAGATCTGCTATTTTCAAAGGGCCATTGCAGTATAGCAGGCCTCCCTCCACCCATGAGAAGGCAGCCAGCCCTCTGTGGAGGGTAATCGGGGTGCCGCGTTGGAAACTAATACCTGCTGGATGGAGAAGGAGATGAGTGTGAACCTGGGAGGCAATTTGGTGGCAGAAGAAAGGCCTGTCTGTTAGTTTGGTGGTTTGCTAAACCTGCCTGTCTGTCTGGTTGGTCTGCGTCGTCGTCGGGAAGAAACACAATCCACTGTGAACTCACTCAAATTGTTTCTGAAATGAATCCAAGACACAGAGAAGCAGAGACATGATGACTGTATTGTAATTAATTGAGCATTAAAAGGAGACACCTTACTGTAAGTGGAAAGTGAGGCATTGTAGTGTGTGTGTGTGTGTGCGTGTGTGTGTGTGCGTGTGTGTGTATGTGCGTGTGCGTGTGTGCGCGTGTGCATGTGTGTGTGTGATTGAGTGAGTGAGAGAGAGAAAGAGAGATTGAATAGTGCATTTCAATCTGCGTATTATTTACAGCCAAATGTAAACTTGTACTTTATGTATAAAGCTAACTAACATAGGCAGTCTCTTAGCTAGACCTTTATGCTTTTCTAGGTAGCAAAAAAAAAAAAAAAACATGTTTTCTAAAGGCAGTACCTAGTGATAGATGTATGATACACAGAATATATCACTGGTAAACAACACTTGAGTTAAAGTGTAAAAAAATAAAATGCTGTAAAATGTTCATCAAGAGGAAAAAAAAAACATGCTAGAAATATTACACTCAAAAGAACAAACAACAACAAAACGGTAACAGTAAGAATTGCCTTCTGCTTGGAGCTGGAACCTAGTCGAGTTTTATTTGATGTGTGCTTGGAGTTGGAGTCAGATCTCTCTGGACGGAGAGAAAACCAATCAAACATGACCGCTTGATTAAATCAGCGGTCCAGTTAAGTGGTGAGCTCCACCTGATGATCGAATGGCCTTAGCTACAGTAGGCCTCCAAATTCATTCATGTATCTATGAAAGTAAAGCATTCCAAGAAGGGACATCCACTTGGAGAAAACACTAGCCTGTAGTGCCAGCAAACCAAATGTTGAACGCCACCATCTGTTTGCGTTTACAGTCTAGAGACCCAGTAATAGTGCTGCACAGACTAATTTGGGAGACGTGGAATATGATCATAAATAGAACTCTTTTTGTCATGTGTGTTACATTTCTAGAGTCCACAAACAACCCATGCAGACACTGTCAAAAGGCTGAATGCAACGCACCATGATGTAATAATGCATGTTCACACAGCAGTGGAGTAGTTGGTGTGAGAAACTGAGATGAGAGGCTATTAGATTACAAGAGATTAGAAGAATGTGTGCCGCTGTCCAAATGTCCATCCGAGCCCTCTAATTTTGTCGTCTACAAACGTGAAGAAGTGACGTGATAAAGGTTAAAATTCCGCCTGGCCTGCTGATGCGCAGGCCGGTTAATGCTGGGTGACATTTCACCGCACAACTTAACCTTTTCGCTCTCTAAGGCTTATCAGAAGTGGCCGAAGGTTTTTTTTTTTTTTCTGTACAAGGGCCATTATGCGGTGGGAGACCTCGGTTTTTCATTAGGCTGTTTTGTGGAAGAAGATGGGCCTGACCATGCCTGTGAGGATCTTGGGAACGTGAACGCTGACAATCTCAGAGATCATCTCTGGGAAGCTGACACGTGTCTGGAAGGACTGGGCCTGGAGGAATAGATCGTATGTGAACTGGTGAAGTTTCCTCACAATCTGAAAAAAGCACAGAGAGGGAGGGGAGTGATGACAATATTAAGAGAAAATAGTAGTATAATTCTCTCCACCGCGTAACAGACTAAAATGTACTGGCGAAGAAGGTTTGAAGCTGAATCAGGCAGAGATAAAGAGAGAGAATCCAAGTTCAGTGCCATAACAACCGCATCATATACAGTAACAACATATTTGGTTACTATAGACAAGAGTCTATAGTAACCCACCCACAAATTATAGGCAGTCAAATTACAATATTGCAAAAGTATTGCATCATCTTTCGAGAAATAGTCAAAATGTCAACCGTCATCATCACCATCGTAATGACTGTCTGTCGCTACCACAACACTAGACAGTTAGCTCTTCCTGCCAACATGAGGCATTGACGGCTGCATGGAAACAGGAACGAAGGAATATTTGTACCTGTTTTTATTAGTCACGGGTAGGCCTGACCCCAACTAGTCGACTAGTCGACTAGTCAGTCGGTAGGGGGCGCTGTCGACTGTCAAATGTCGTTTTTTTTTTTTTTTTTTTTTTTTTTTTTTCGTACTCGTTTTTTTATCATTCCACTTGCGGGGTTGGGGTGGTTAATGTCTAACATAAACAAATGAACAGAGAGAGCCTATTGTTGAAGTGCTGTCAGATTTAACTGTCAGTAAAAAGTCCGACCCTGCACTCACAAAAGCCCAGTGGAGAACAGCAGACGACAAGCCAATGATAACCCAGACGGAGCGCTGGATATGAATGCATCGCTGTCCGGCTGTATTCTTTGTCATTTCTTGTTCAAAACGTTATAACGTTACTGTTTTCAAGGGAAGAGAATTCCTTATTTCGGGTAGGCTATTAGCCTACTATCGCTGTACCGAGGACATGTCTGTGCTGTGCTTATTTTTTGGAACCACGGCACCTAAAGTTCACCACCGACGTGATGAGAGGAGCCGTTTGTGAACATGTCACTGCTTTCTTGTCAAATCTCGAGCTCCAGCGTGCACTCAAACTTGAAGATGTTTTTTTTTCTCTCTCTCTCTCTCTGTGTCGGCTTTTGTCAGGCCCGGGTATAAAATTTCACAATTGGGGGGGGCAGGCGAAAAGTTTATGCGGCCATTCAGTTATATTTAGGGCGTTTAGGGGGGCATTCCCCCCCTGTGCACAGCCTTTTATCCGGCTCTGCAAATGCTTCCCAAAAAAAGGAAAAAAAGAAAGCAAGAAAGAAGGCGATCACGGACGCTCTTTCCCCTCCCTCAACCCTCATGGATTATGGATTACGGATTATATCTTTGATAAAATACTGCAAAAGGTACACAGTGACAGTATCCTAAGTTAACATCGATTCTATCAGAACACATGCACACGGCTGCGTTGTGAGCCTTATGGCAACATTTTGCGTTGGGTCCCGCGGGCGCCGTGGGCTAAAAAAAATTATAATATTAATAATAAAAAGCTTAAAGGCTCTAAATATTTTGATGAATTGAAAAAAGTGGAACTTGTTGTAAACAACTTGTAAACAAACAATCAGGAACAGGAACTGTTTGGAATAACGTGTTACTTCCATGCACCATGTGGACTCCTCATGCACTGAAGGAAACATGAGGCTAGTCCACTGCCTCCCCAGGTTGGCCGCGGAGGCCGGGTGTGTAGAGCCCAGGATCACATTTGCACTGGGTGATAAAAATGAAGTACAAAAACACGATAAAATAAAATTTAAAAAGCAACACTCGCGCTCATATAAAAGCGGTTACCCATAAAATGTTTTTTTTTTCCCACCTTAGAAATATTGCCATACTCAGTTCAATTGTCACATAATGAAGTAGAAGTGATTATCCATGCATTTGCCTCAATAAAACCGCCAGGTGGCTTGGAGTCATGGACTGCCGCAAACTAATTTGGAATGCTGTGGCCAGGTTATTAACCAGGTCCAGCGGACGGTGCCACGTCACTCCAGTCCTGGCATCCTTGCACTGGCTTCCATTTCAGAGTCCAGTTTAAAGTCCTAATGCTCATTTTAAAGCTTTGCACGATCAGACCCCGGGTCCTGTGCCCAGAAAGGCCCTTAGGTCTGCCAAACTAGAAGCTTAAAGCCTCAAAAACCTTTTTTTTAAACAATCATTTGTTTGATGGTTCATGAATTTATTTTCTATGTTTTGTTGAGTTGAATTGTACAACATTTTTATTTGTTTTGAGGAGGGGTGACTAAGGTAGAAGGCCGTGGCTCATAGTAAATGAGTCTGAAAAGTAAATGAGTCACAACGTAGTAAATGAGTTCAGGTATCCTATCCGTCGCGGCAGGCATCAGTCTGGGTTAAGGTTAGATTTAGGGGTAAAACTTTACCTTTATAATGCATTATAATACATTTATAATGCATTATAAGACTTGTTATAACTGTCCATAACCATATATAACTCTTCATAACTACATTTATAACGTATTATAACTGTTAGTCATAGTGCATTATGATGGTCAAAGGAACAGCACATTATAACTATCCCCAATTAGTCAGTTATAAAGGCACATATAGAAACGATATACTGCATTACAATGCATTATAATATAACCATGTGTTTATTAAATGAAATAATGTCTTATAAATGACAATAACATGCTATAAGGTGGCTTTGAGACCTTTAAGTAAAGTATTTATAATGCATTGTAACACAGTACATCATTTCTATATGTGCCTTTATAACTGACTAAGTGGTAGTAGTTATAATGTTCTGTTACTTTGACCATCATAATGCATTATGACAGTTATAATACGTTATAAATGTAGTTATGACGAGTTATATGGTTATGGACATGTATAACAATTCTTGCATTGCATTATAAATGTATCATAATGCATTATAATTGAGCTTATAATGCATTATAAAAGGTGACCTTCAAGTAAAGTGTTACCGTTTTAGGCAAAGGTTTTACTGATGCGATTGTAGTATTACGCAGAAGCGGGGATCGAACCCGGGACTCCCACTCTCCAGTCCAACGCACAACAAGTCACGCCAATAGGGCTGAGCCCGATTGGCGGGGCTGTTGTGGCTGGCTCATGGCTGGGTGCTACACTATGTTTAGGGCTAATGGATAGGATCAGGGTTAGTAGTGACCAGTGAAGAAGGGGTGTGACTGATAGCTATCGGCCACCACTGGCTATCGCCGAATTTTCCGACCAATAACCATCGGTCGCGACCATTACTGTCACTTGCGATTCATTCACCATTGGCAACATGTACGTACCTATTAGTAATACTGTTGCTGTTACTACCACTGCCCTGCTCTGCCCTGTGAAGCACTATCAAGGAAGAGCAGGGCAGAGGCATTTATGTATCAAATGTGCTAGATAATAGAAGTTATTACTGTATCAGTACTACCAGCTAATACTACTGTTACTGCACTGCCACTAACAATACTACTACTTTTACTACCACTGCTACTTTTACCCTAGTGGAAATAAGTCACACAGAAACTATTTGGCTGCATGCAGTGATGCCATACATACTCCAGTTTTAGGTGACAAGTTATCAACTGCAGAACTCACTCTCCACCCTCACAGCCATCCAACTCCATCAAGCCCTTTTTTGTGCAGTTCGGACTTAAACTCCCCAAATGGAAATATTTTCACACTTGCAGGAGGTGGATTTTGGGGCTATATTGAAAAAAAAAAATGAAATGGGGTTCAAGAGACACTTGCAGAATAGTTTTCCATTCAGAAAGGATTGAATTCACATTACACCACTTTTTACAGGTGGAAATAAATAAATGAACATATAATGGAAAGCCAGTGGAGTGAATGTAAGGTCCGTGATCTGCCCATTTGGTTGCTGACCAATGCTGTGATTAAATTGGTTGCAATGCAAGTAGGATATTTGCGTTGAGAGTGCTGAGTTTCCACATGCAGATCGTATTGCACAGCGGAGCCACAGAAAACTGTTATTTTGAGGATGGGCATGGCACTTCTTGGCACATTTTGTCGCCTCCCTTGGTGTGGTTCCCCTCAAGCAGTGTGGATTGCGTGTATATCTAGTGATATGGTACTGGTGCATGGACATATTTACACACTCAGGATCTCATTCAGGAGTCTATAGCAGTGCTGTTTTGAATGTATTTTGAAGCCTCTCCACTGCTGATTGATGGAAGTATTCACAGTTTGCAGAAATAGAGTACATTTGAAACAGAACTCCATGGGAGAACTGAGTGGACCCAATCTTGTTTACAGGTAAAAACGGAAAAGAAAACAAGTTGAAAAGGCTAAAAGCTAAAACGGCTTATGAAGAAATTAATATGACACCAATTTTTGCCTGCCAAACTCTTCTGGTATGACATTCCAGAGAACTCAGCAGCTAATCTGATCTATATACATTGTGACAGGTGAGCCACATGGGAACAACTTCAAAGGCTACCTTTAAAAACAGCTTATGAAGAAATTTTTATAAAGTTGACACCAACTTTGCCAGCCAAACTCCTCCGGTATGGCATTCCAGAGTGACACCAGTATTACTACATCTTTAGATTTGGATTGGGGGGTGCAAGGACCCCTACAGCTCCATCTAGGTGTGAGAATGTGCTAAATCATGAGTAATGATTGAGAAAGATCTTCACACTCTAAAACAGGAAGCGAAGAAGAGGCGAGGTAATGTAAGCCCATGGCATGCCAGTCAGTGCTCTTGGTTGCTAACTTTTGCTCAAACCGGGTCTGGGCCTGTCACTTTACAAGAGAACAAAACATTACAGCAGTCAAGTTGTATATGTGTATGTAAAAAAAATAATGTAATAATTGATTTATAGTTTGTGAGGTTCCAGAATTCTATGAAAACATGTCTGCGCCACCATCTATCGTGAATTCACGATATTTGAGGTTTAAACGTGAATCAAAGATTATAACTACCCCAGAGACAGAAAAGTGTGACAAATATGGAGTCTAGTCTGGCATGCCACTGATCCCACACATTGGTAAGGTGCTGACCGAAACTATGGCAAATAAATAAACTGTATGGGCATGTGGAGTTTCCAAACTGCAAGTAGACCTACAAGTTTGAGTGAGGGTTCTACTATAAATACAACATGAGATGTCTACGGTATAAACAAACACCTCCGCTGTGCTCCTTCTCCCACACACAGTACTGTATATCACAACACACACACATAACACACCCACTCAATGTATAGTCAGTGGCTCAAAAACATCATTAACTCTACTACAATATACTGTACTGTATACACACACTCTCACACACATGCATGCACGCACGCACGCATACACCGATATATAACAAAAACACCCACAGATATGCACCATGCCCACCATGTGTCTAACTTTTAGTCCAACTGTTGTGGTGGGCATTTTTAAACATTAGCTTCTCCTAATGTTGTTTAAACTATGAGTTTCCCAAGTGGGGTCCGAGGAATAATTGAGGGAGTTCCTAAATTAGGGATATAACCAAATGGACCATTATGGGTCTGTAACTCAGTGGCTCCTACAATCTCACTGTTACATTAAAATACTTTGGAATCACTAGTCACTTATGAAGATATGTCACTACTACAGCCATACAGCTACAAGGTCACTACTAGAGCCATAAATATCTATTTGGCATATGGTTACAGATGGGGGTCTGCAAAATAATTACTGTCAATTTGGTGGTCCTTGACAGAAAAACGATTGGGAACCACTGGTTTAAACTAGTGACAACAGCCTACCTTGTAAGGACCCCCAGATAAATGCATTTGCTTAATGATTTTAATTATCTAATAAAATGCTTCAAAACTTTTTCCACAATTGTCACTTTTTATAAGATTATTTATGACTGTGCAAGTTCCCAAAGCCTCACAACATGAACTATCAAGCCTGACTATTGCTATGCCTAATATAATGATCATTATAACAATTATGTGCAAGGAAATAAAAAAAATAACTTTTTATTTGTGGACAACCACATTTATAATGCATTATTCATTTCTCCCCTTATGTGTAGCATATAGGCAACTGAGTAGGCTTATATAATGAACTAAGACGTGGCAGAGAATGAGAGTGATGGATTTTATGGTGTGGGGAAGGTGTGGGGAAATGTTTTTCATAAATAATAGCCCAATAAAACAGGAAGACGAAAGAAAAAACATGATTACTTGCTTACTTCTTCCTCGTTTATGTAGGATCTGGCAACACTTCTCTCCGGAACTTCTCTCCGGAACCTCTCTCGGTTCACTTTCATTAAACGTTGAGATATGAAATGGCCACAGTCCACTCATTTCTCAACCTTAAAAAAAAAAAACTCCTTAAAGCTTGGGGCGTTAGATTGTATTTACTGCATCATAAATGCTTCCAAATGCCTACTCATCTACTTAATGCTATGCATCAACTTAATCCAATTTGGAATGGCTGCGCAGATGTATGTGGAATTTCAGCGGTGTATTATTCCCTTCACCTTCATCACTCGAATGAAATAAAATCAACATTATTACCAGTGTTATAGGGACGTGTGTACCAGGCTACTTGTAATGTATTTCCTCCAGTGAGCTAATCACCTATTTGAGAGCATAAAAATGAAACCAAATGGACCATTTGGTTCCATGTTTACATTCTCAAGAGTTAAAATATTCATAATCTGAATTGAGTCTTCACAACTATAGGGAATGGCGAACAATGGTCATTTTGATCTGTATGTTTGCCTGTTTTGTTTTCTCCAAAATCCAGCCTGGGCAAAAGCAAAAGCAATCTTTAATTTTGGGGTCTGTGGGGCTAAAATGTCATAAAAGCAAGGCAAGGTGATCATGTGACTTCTTAAAGGGAACGGCACTGACCACGCTGATTGGGTTGATGGAGGTGACGCCCTGAACACACCCATGAATAATTCAGGGCCATTTTATCGCTTTAGACCAGGCGCAAAGTCATAGTTATGAAGTCCATAATTGCACATAGTCATTTGCCACACCCAACTCGTCTTATCTCCTAAGATGATCATAATGGATCATAATGTCTTCTGGACAACATCAAGGTAGATTCTCAATGTGGGGGGTTTATATGACAGGGCTGTATGAAATCATTTTTTTCACTATCAATATTTACAGTTGAGAGATTTATTGTTTGCTGCTGGACAGGCTTACTAAAGTATGCGGGACAGATGGAAACAGTGAAATGTGCTTAAAACAAAAATGGAGAAGGACCAGCATCTGACTTTCAGCATGCATGTTTCTGCAGAAGCTGTTTCGTACATTTTCCATTGGACATCTTACTAATAGCTTTATTCATAATGATCTGGTATTATAAGGTGATTGTAACGGAAGTAGGCTTGATAGCGTTGTGTGTTTTAAAAAGTAGCAACAAATAACTACTTCTGAATACTAAAAGACATTACTGCTATATCTCATTGTGAAATAACTTAATATTACATTTATGGATCAAAATATACTCCAATAGAAGGAATAACTGCGTGGTCTACCGCCTTAGATGTATTTAAAGTCGTCGACTGTATATCCTCTTACTTTTGTTAAAGTCAGTCATTATAGCCCTAATGGCATTAGTAACGTTGTCACACCATGATTAAAACTACTGTAAAGATTTCACTTCACGTCCATACCACAAGATAAATGGTCATTCACACAATCCAATTTCACAGTAACAGCCCTGCTTTGATGTAAGCAGCTGCAGCAGATGGAATGGGCGACACGTTTCCTACACCTGTCTGCTGAAAAATAATAAAATAAGCAAAGCATATATACAGTATATAAAAAATGGCTGCCATCTGGTTTTGTCCACTACAGTCCAAACCAGCACCGGCATTAACCCATTGTGTCCTGACCCTCGAATTGAGTTTCTGACACCAGATTATACAGTAGTTCCTTACACCAGATTATAGCTGCAGCAACATTCTAGCTTTTGACGCTAGATTCTACAGTAGTTTCTGACACTAGATTCTAGTTATTGACACTAAATGATAGTTTCTGGTGCTAGGATCTACTTTTTGACACTAGAATCTAGTTTCTGACGCTAGAATCGAGTTTTTGACACTAGATTCTATAGTTTCTGACACTAGAATCAAGTTTTTCTGAAAAATCTGTGTTCCTGTGTCAGTGAGGCTAACATATTTCAAGCCAAGAACCACCAGAGTTATCCATATTTGGCTGCAGACCCCCATCTGAAAACATGTTGTTCTAGGGGATCCCCCAGAAGCAAAAAAATTAAAAATGTTTGCTTCCAAAATAATATATTCGGTTACATGCCTGCATTCCGACATGGCTCTATTCCTACATGTCCCTATTCCGACATGGCTCTATTCCTACATGTCCCTATTCCGACATGGCTCTATTCCTACATGTCCCTATTCCGACATGGCTCTATTCCTACATGTCCCTATTCCGACATGGCTCTATTCCTACATGTCTCCATTCAATGACAAAAATATAATGGTTGCCATTCCGACACATAATGCTTGTAGGAATGGTGCTACCTCTTCTGTCGGAGTGGCGACATGTTTTCAAATAATATAAGTACTGCCACTCCGACAATTGGACGTCAATGTAGGAGTGGCGGGATGTCGGAATAGAGCGGTGTAACCAATATATTCAGAGAATTGCAGCACATTTTCACAATTTTTCAAAAATAGCAGAACTACAAGTTCATATCGCGCCACTCGGTGGCGCGATATGAGCTTGTAGATCTGCTATTTTTCAATAGCTAAAACACCAAAAAGCGTTCAGTACACAAAGGGTTAAAAAAAGGAGCCGTGGTCCATTTATAACTCACGATCCAACCATGATGGACAACAGTAATGGGTCTCCCATGTCCGTCGTGGGCCATCCAGCTAAAATCGGGAGTGCCTTTCATTCCTGCATCATGCAGACCATCATCTCAGAACTGTGTGAAAACTTGAAAGCAGCTGAATTTTGGGGTCTGCTCTTTGACGGATTAGAAGACGTTAACAAAGAAATGGAGCAGGCCAGGTGGTGTCATCGCCGAGCGGGCCTAGAAGACCCAGTGTTGCTTTTTAGCAACATTAACCTTTGATTTATTTTAAAAAAATGTTATCATTATTAAGGGACCAAGCAGTCCACGAAGTGGACTTGGTCACTTCATTGTTATTGACTGCTTTTTTCCTTCTCCTTCTTCTTCCGCCAAAAATAGCTGTTCTGGCTGAACCGTGCAGTCGGTTTTCGCAAAAATTGGTAATCTGGTAGAGGGTGATGCCAAACGGTGATGATGCGAAGCCCGTGACCACTGGTCAAATGGTGGCGCTGTAGCACTCAACTGAAAATGCAAACTTTAAACACTCATGACTCATGAACTGCTTGACTCTCAGAAATGTAACTTATATTCACTTATGCGTCTGCTTATGCCGAACAACTTTTGTATTCTGACTTTTGACCTCTGACCTTTAGATGAACCGCCATCTTTAATTATATGTAAAACAGTTAAAATGCATCTCCTCCTACAATCTTTGATCAAAATGCATAACAATGACCTACACATGAACTTTGGAGCCATACAAACATGGTATGGGTGTGAATCATGTTTTTAGTGAAAAAAATGATGTTTTTATGAGCCAATGAAAATTGCTCGTTTGTGAAAATTCTTCTATTGCCCCTAAGCTGCACATGCAACGTAATCTGCTTCTGAGATTTTACAGTTTTGTAGAGGAGGATGCCAAATAGCACTAAAACCAGTCTTTCACCAATTGCTCAAACGGGGGCGCTATAGCAATTCTTTTAAACTGAAACATTTGAACAAGCATAACTCGGGCCTCGTTCGGCCAAAAATCATGGGACTTGTTTCTACATGTCCCTTGATTCATGTCAAACACATCTGTAACTTTGACCGGTAAGCTCCACCCCCAGAGTGTCCGCCATTTTAAGCAGTTTGAAAAATGCTCATGCCTGATTTTCTGCCTGGCTTTTGATCAATTTGCATGACACCTACTACTTGAGAACTTTGGCCCCATCTGGACAAAAGTTCAGAAGCAAATTAGTTTTCATCAAAAAATGGCGTTTTTATAAGCCAATGAAAATTGCTGCTTTGTGAACAGTCTTCTTCTGCTTGTTTCTATCTGGCAACACTGGAGCAAGTACATTGTGCTAGATTGTGTGAGAGGAATAAGCATGTGGAACTTGTTTCCACATGCTCCTTGATTAATGAGACCACTAAGCTCCACCCTCGGATTGCTGAATTGTGCATATTGTTCATATTGCTTACTGCTTGGTGCCGTGTTGTTGGGTTGTTTCATTGATGACAACAACTAAGCAAATCATTGTGCCTGGATAGCTCAGTCGGTAGGGTGCCTGACTTTGGAACACAAGATTGAGGGTTCAAGTCCCACTGCTGACAATACAAAGTCAGAGTCTCCAAAAACCCTGCTGTGCTCCCTCAATCGCATGATGTATTTCTTCCATGTTTATATGGCTTATTTGTGCATATTTAAGGGACCAAGCAGTCCACTGAATGTGTGTGTTGTTTCCAGTAGATCTTGTGTCTGTTGGGTAGCCTCATTGGTAGAGTGCATGACTTGGAACTGAGAGTTCCTGGGTTCAAATCCCGGCACTGACACCTAGTAATATGAATCAATCATGCACAATCTCATGTGGTCGTCTACTTCTAAGTTCATGGTTCTATGTGTAACCCAGGGTAAAACTCAATGTAATGGTAATGGTGGTTGTCACCATTCGGCCATGTTGTGTTTTGTCACTATTTGACTATCACTATTCGGCCATGTTGTCACTAATGACAGTTCACAGCTCAGTTCACCACTGACTCACAGCTCACCAATCATTTACTCATTCACCAGCTCAGTGGCCTTGTGGTTAGAGTGTCCGCCCTGAGACTGGGAGGCCGGGTCCCTGCCGGGTCATACCAAAGGCTCTAAAAACGGGACCCAATGCCTCCCTGCTTGGCACTCAGCATCAAGGGTTGGATTGGGGGTAAGACCCTGTGTCATACTAGCGTCATGTCCAGAGGGTGTACTTGTATATCAAGCTACCTCATGCTATAGAAACAGGAGATAGGCACCTGCCCTATGGGCCTCATGGCTGGGCAAGGCTTACTTACTTTTTTTAATGGTAATGGTGGTTGTCACTATTCGGCCATGTTGGTTTTTGTCACTGTTTGACTGTCACTATTCGGCCATGTTGTCATAATGACAGTTCATAGCTCAGTTCACCACTCACTCACAGCTCACCAATCATTCACTCAGTCACACCAGATTACAATGTGTGAGTCAGTCAGGGCAGGGCTCAAAAACCCTGCCCTGCTCCCATAATTACCTGATGTATTTCTGAAGTTCAGGCTCCCATGTTTCTATGGCTTATTTGTGCGTATTGTTTTTACTCCTTATTGCTGCTTGCTTGGTCCCGTTTTATTGCTGCTTGCAGCTATATTTTTTATTTGTTATTTTTTCACATACATATCATGGTTGAGGTTGATTGTTTAGAATTTCATAGAAATTGGTCATGATATTTGCATAACAATACCCCCCACAGAGGCTGCAATTAGCCTCTTCAATTAATCTCTGGATTTAGTGCAATTTTTTGATGATTTTTAACCTTTGACCTTTAGCCTTTAATACTAATAAATGTAAAATGACTGCAATAAATATGTATTTGTGATTATTAGAAAGTTTAAAACATGTACATTCATTACATTAAAAGATATCCCCCCTTTTTTCAATTTATTGTAATTAATTCATTCATTCATTCATTCATTCATTAGCCTAAATAATTAGCATAAATTAACTTTTTTTTTTTAAATAGATCATGGTAGTACAACCTAGTAGTAAGGTTGAAGACAGTTTTTTTTCAAGTAGAAATATGTCCGGGCCTTGGAGGGTTAAGAACCCCTGGTTTAGTGGATGGGTAGAAGATGAAGTTGGTCCTGTGTGCAATCTGCACAGAAGGCCAGTTCTCAATGTGGGTATGTATACTTCAAACGTATACTTAAACTGCTATAATCTGTGTGTGCGCACTTTGCGGGTAACAGGCCTGCCAGTGCATCACTAGTGCTTAGCTGCTTAAGGAAGTGGTTTCAACCACTTAAAAAGACTGCATGACAAAATTCGAAATTCTCAATCTCTTTAATCCCACTTCAGTCCAACAACCACTCTCTCCCTCTATCTCTCCCTCTCTTTCCTGAGGGTTGTATTGTATTTTGCAACACGGTCATTGTTTTTGAATAAATTATTAAGCGTATGGGTGATATATAACAATAAAGCGATATATTGAGTTATAGTATCGTGGCCTTTCTATTGTGACACATATCTATTACTGGGAGATTGCAAACAATATCAACCACTAAAGCGTAAGCTTTCCTCATGTTTAGTCTTGGTATTCAGAATTGATTGAGAACAAGTAAATAGGAAAGAGTTCACGTTCTGGACAACATCAAAAGCAAACTGGTGGATTGTCACTGTGGGGGTTATAGGAAGGGGGCAGTTAACTGTTTTTTGACCTCTACATTCTGGTAACATTTACGGTTGAGGCATTTATTGTTTGTTGCTGGACAGTATCAATAAAGTATACGGGGCAGATGGAAGACAGTGAGTGAATTGTTGTACGTACTTGAGAAGGATCTGATTCTTTCAGCAGGCATATTTCTAAAGAAACAAATATATGTCTAAAGATGTACATTTGCATGAGATCATAATGCAAGTACTTCTCTGTTTACTAGAAAACATCATAGACATGATAGACATTACTAGGATTGAAAAAAAAATCTGCATGGTCTGCCACATTCTAATGACAGGCACAATTGACTGTTAACATGAGTCATCGTAGCCCTAATGCCATTAGTAATAAGTCATACCATGATTAAAACTAGACTGATGTCACTGTGCATTTTTGAAGGGATAACTGCAATGGGAACTTTTTCATAAAACTGAAAGGAATGGACTCAGTTGTTGGACTTTACAGTGCCATTACAATTTGACCTGGATGCAATCCTACCTGAATGGACGTTAACAGATAGTGGAGTTGAACGTAACTCTTCCCTGCCCCCCCCCCCCCCCCCCCCCCCCCAGAGAGCTGTGGAGTTCCACAAAGAAGCATGCTAGGGGCACAGCTGTTTCTAATATATGTAAATGACATGACTGCAACTTGTTTCTGTTCGCAGATGACTCAGGTCCACCAACAAACTACATTCCTATAGAGCTGGGCTGCCCAAAAGGTAGATGGTGATCAGTAGATCACACAGACCATGCCGGTAGATCACATGACAGTCCCCCCCATCACTTGGACCCTTATAGATCTGTAACTCTTGAGAGTGTTAGAATGACACCAATTGGACCCGTAAGGGTCCATTTTACCGCTCTCAAGAGTTAACTTATATTTAAACATCTGAATCACATCATTTTCAAAAATCCATACAATTAGAAAATGGAGAATAACTGCATGTTATTGTGGACAAAAATGTGAAAGTTCTTAGTTTTGGGTGCAAGAAACTAAACTCAACATCACAAACTGTCAACTCAAACCTCAAATATTGTTGTCAGTAATAGCATAAAGAGGAAAACCTTCCAATTCTCTCCCTCTATTTTTCATTATAAGTGCATTATTCTTAAACACTATAACAGTAAGTAACACCATCACCACTATTTCAAAGATCAAACTTTCTAGGGGCCTTGAAATGGATTTTCTGTCATGGAACAATTACATTTTTGATGTGTAGATCTTGTTGAGCCGCTCATTTTGAAAGTAGCTCTCAAGTCAAAAAAGTGTGAGCACCCCTGCTATAAAAACAACTAACTGATCAACAAAAAAACCTTGAAGACCCTAACACAGGGGTGTCAAACCCAAATACAGAGTGGGCCAAAATAGAAAAATTGGTACAAGTCGAGGGCCGGAGATACCGGTCTGTGTTTCAACACCAGTTTACAATGACGTCCCTGTGAAACAGCAAAAAAGTAATTTCCCTTCAAAAATCAATTTCTCTTAATGGCAAGATAATTGTAAAGATGAAACTGCCTACATTAAAAACTGTTTTAATGAAAAATAGCAGGTGTTCATGTCTCAACACCTGCTATTTTTCGGGGATTTTTTTTTCTATGATCCTCACCAAGTGCTGCTTTCATAGTTAATTAAGGAAGTAAAACAATTAGTTGCATTCGTTTCTCATCATGGTGTGTGCAATATACCAGAGGGCCAGTTCTAATACTATTTCAATATCATCCCGCGGGCCAAAGATAATTCATTCACGGGCCTGATTTGGCCCCCAGGCCTTGAGTTTGACATATGTGCCCTAACACGTACAAGGTTTCTTTGACTATGCCTGTACCTCTTGGGACCACAGCACCTCAAAGACCGGAAAAAACAAGGCTACAGATGTCCCAAAACAAAGTGGTCAGGCTGTTACTTGGCCTCGCTCCCCAAACCCACCTAACTCACGTCCACTTCGACAGACTGGGGTTGGCTCATATCTGATGACAACAACTTGCAATGGGTCTGGTACACAAGATTTGATACACTGCCAAGATACCCTTTTACCTGTGCAAATATTCCTTAATGTCAATCGAGTCCACTCCCACACAACAGTTCAATAAAGTTATGGCTGTTGAATGAGCTTCAGAATTAATAATTAACAATTAATCACCATTCAGACTGTATCCGAAATACGCTTATATGTTTTTCTGTATATTGTCATAGAGACAGAAAGATAAGTATGGCCACTTCTCCACTCAACATTGTATGAAAAACTAGTAAAAGAAGAGAAAACTGCAAGATATTATAATATAGTCACAAGGTATATGGTATTGGGTCCAGCTAGGATCCCCATTGCTGGGGTTCCTTGTTGGGGTTCCAGGGGGTAAATTTAACCTCATGTGGGTCCAGAGTCAAATACGTACAATACGCAGGCGCGCGTGTGCGTGCGCACACACACACGCATCACACACGCACACGCATCACACACACACACACACACACACACACACACACACACACACACACACACACACACACACACACACACACACACACACACACACACACACACACACACACACACACACACACACTGTAGTATGCACCCTGCATGCTGCATCTCACACTGTACAGGTAGGCCTAGGTGTGCATCAGCATATTAACATCAACATGCTAATGTGAGCCTTTTCTGATGTTTTCACTAAAAACCTGTTGTGTTTCTTTATTTTTTTTTCTTTCCTCCTTTTCCATAGTATAGACATTATTGGAATCAGCTTGTAGTTAATGTGTTTCATTTCCCCCTTAATTTTAAAGCAGTGGTTTTCAACCTTCTTCATACCAAGGCCCATTATTTATTCTGCATTTTACCCACGGACCACCACTTGATGTTGGGTGGTCGCTTGGACCCAAAACCAAGTGTCCACAATTTAGGAGAGATAACCAACGTTTTATGGGTCCATTTGGTTTCATTTTACCATCTCAAGAGATACAGATCTATAAGAGTCGAATTGGTTACCAACTGTCCATCATTTAGCTGAGGACCACCTGCACCCTCTCAGGGACCACAGGTGGTCCCCAGACCACTTGTTGAAAACCTCTGTTTAAAAGGCAAGAAGCTAGAGAGTGGAAAATCCGAGACAGCACAGTACAGTACAGGCACTCATGACTCACACAAACACATAAATCAGGGGTTTTCAACCAGTGGTCCGGGGACCACCAGTGGTCCTTCAGAGAGTTCCAGGTGGTCCTCAGCTAAGTTGGTTAACCAGATGTAACTCCTGAGAGCGTAAAAATGAAACCAAATGGACCCTTGCGGGTCCATTTGGTTTCATTTTTACACTCTCAAGAGTTAAAATATTCATCATCTGAATTAACCATTTTGGAATGTATGTTTTGCTGGTTTTGTTTCCCCAAATCCAGCCTGGAATTATGGACAAAAGCAAAAATAAATCTTTAGATTTGGGGTCTGTGGGGCTAAAATATCCTCAAATTGTGGTCCGTGGCTCAAATCCTGAATAAATAATGGTCCCTGGCATGAAAAAGGTTGAAAACCACTGACATAAATAAATAAAGAAATAATAATAAAAATCAGATCAATAAGGTCTGGTCCATTTCCTTCCCTGGAGAAAAAGCAAACAGCCTTCAGTGATTTGTGTACTAGTTGCACAGTAGAAGGTAAAAAAGCTAAAGCGGAGGAAGTCCACCAGTTACAGGAACACGTGGACAGTGTTTCACAGTGGCAGAGCAGGGTGTCATTAGTCACCAACTGCAACAGCGTTTCATAATGCAAAGGTTTGAGAGGTATTACTGAACCGAGAGAGATTTAATGGCTTTCTAAAAACCTCTTTGCGTCAGCAGCGACTGAAATAAAACTCAGACTTTGCCTTTGTGATTAGATTCTCTGTTACTTAAAAGCAAAGCGTGCCACTGTTTACCAGAGCACTAATTCAATAACTCAACTCATCGGTACATCTGCATGCAAGCGTATGAGCCAGGCTCCAGGTCAGTGGTGGTTGAAGTATTAGCTGTTAAAAGTATATTTCGGCGCTGCTTTAGAATCAAGGTAGGGGCAGAGGGTGTTTTGTGTGTGTGAAGTGAACTGTTGGGTCCATTACCGGTTGGAGGGAGTCCAGCAGCTGTGTGAGCTGAAACAGCCTCTGAGTGCGGGTGGTCTCCCCTCCGCTGTGGCTAGCCAAGCGGTCCAGCTCCTTAATGTAGGAGGTCCGAAGCTCATCGAAACATCGCTGGCTCCTCAGCCCATCTACTGGCACTGGGGGGGCACAAAAAGCCACGAGACACAACAAATGATTAATCAAACGAGCATGACAGCAAACCTAATGAAGACCACATCTGTGGTGAGCCAATAGTGACTATAACACGCGCCTTTTTGTGTAGGCCTAATACTGCTTACTGTAATTTGATCTGCAAAATATAGGCTAGATATACATTATACAATAGGCTAGGATCTTTCCTTTTTCTAACCAATTGTGTTTTTCCTATATTAATTGCCTATATTGTACTATTGTAAGTAAGCAGATTTACAAGTTTGAAATGTGATGCACGTTTGAAATGCATTTGAGCTTGTATATCTGCTACTTTTGTTATTTTTTTGTAACTTTTGTGTTTGCCTACCTCTGTTGACTGGTTCTCACTTAAGCAACTGATGACACAAGTGCATTCAGGGACTGTACTGAGTGAAAGTGCAAGATTTTAGTACTGTTCCACAGTACATACAGTATTTACAATTACTGTAATTGTAAGCTTTCTGGGTCCCCAACAACCCCCAGCTTCCAGTTAAGACCATTAGGGAATGCTATCTGAGAGTTGTGTACCAGACTTCTCCTCCAGACTGCATTCTGACACTGCCGTGACAGATACTGTACAGTAGTTTGTACAGAGAATGTGAAAAGTGATTGTGCAAAACATTCATGCATGGAGGTACAGTAGCTGCTGTGGCTCAGTATGTCCCTTTCTACGATGTAAACAAACCATAGCACAGTTTGTTTTGACTTATTTATTCACCAACCTTAATATACTGTATAATAACTGCTACAGTGTGACTGCTTCAGTCTGTCAGTCAGTGACGGGGAAACAGACCATTACTGCCCCAAGGTCACTGATTTCTGCAGCCGTGCTGAATCATCAATCAGCAATGCTCTGCTATTGTACTCCGTTCTCAAAAAGGGTATAGTATAAATTGTAAAATTTCATCAGTCAGTTTGAAAGTGTCATCTTAATGGCACTCTCCTCCAACTCCACTGAGCGACACCAGCTACTAAGACTCCATGGAAACACATTCTCAGACAAACATTTGGAACTCACTGAGCATTTGGAAGGACACTTCAAAAACTGAACAAATGCTGGCTTTTTGGAATTACTAGTCCTAATATGCTGCTATCCTGTAAAACAATATTATAAATTTGGACCAGGGGTGTAGTGGAGGCCAGGGGGGTGGGGGGCGCGGGGGATGCAGTCCCCCCAGTTCTCTCACAATATTTTTGGGGGCAAAAAATATGTTTTTTTTTTTTTTTACTTGTCATTTACTTTTATGGACAGAATTAGGCATTGTAAACCCTGCTCAGTAAATTTTAATAGTGTGTCTGGTTGCATTGCACACATGCACGGAAATGCGAATGTGAATCTGTATGTCTTATGTGGCGTCCCCCACTTCTAAAAGTCCCACTACAACACTGATTCGAACACCTGAACCAAATCTGACCTGCACATGACACACTAATGTTATATACTTCAAATATTCAAATGTGATCAAACAATTACATAACCCTAAGATCCCACTCTGAATTGCAACTGTACTTTAGTTCCCGCACTATAAGGCGCACCGGATTATAAGGCGCACCTTTTAAAACTGTTTTCATATATAAGGCACACTGGATTATAAGGCGCAGAGAATAGAAGCTACTACAGTTAACACAGAATAGAAGCACCTGCAGTCAAACAATCCATATATTATTATTAATATAAGGCGCACTGTGGATTTTTGAGAAAATAAAGGCTTTTAAGTGGCTTGTTAGGGGCGGCAGTGGCTCAGAGGTAGAGTAACCGGATGGTAACCACAAGGTTGCCGGTTCGATCCCGGGCTCCCGCAGAGTTAGTGTCGATGTGTCCCTGAGCAAGACACTTAACCCCGAATTGCTCCTGATGTGCTAGTAGGTACCTTGCATGGTTTCCACTGCCATCAGTGTATGAATGTGTGTGTGAATGGGTGAATGTGATGCACAATCTATGTAAAGCGCCTTGGATAAAGGCGCTATATAAATGCATCATTTACCATTTAAGTGCACCTTATAGTCCGGAAAATACTGTACTTGGGTTAACACACGCAGCGACTCAGACTGGAACCAAAACAAGCTACTGTAGATTTTGGAGGGAATGGTGGTTACGGTATTGCACTCACTGATGCTGAAGAGCAGCAGGGCCTTCATGCACAGGAACTCGTCCTGAGTGACCCGCAAAACACAGAACCTCTGCGATAGAAGCTTCATTCTGACACAGTGGTCGTACATGCTAGACACCTGCATCCGCTGGCTGAGAGGGAGAGAGAGAAGCACACACAAACAGGGGCATCATTTGGGGGTCCCAAGGGTCCCCGTGCAGTCAGCGCTTATCAAGATCTTTTGTGTCAAGCACCTCCAAATCGATATCAATTGATCGTGTTGTGCCAGGGACAGTGTTGCCAACTTGGCGCATTTGGCGCTATATTTAGCTTTTTTCAGACCTCCCTAGTGCCAAAATTAGTGAAGCTTTTTTGCCTGTGAGTTGGGGCGAAATTGATTGACAGGTGCCAGAGAAAAAAAAACTAGTTTTTCATATTTTTTCCTCCTATGACAATGATTTTCAAACACTGGTCCTCAGCTAAATGATGGACAGTTGGTTAACCAGATGGGTTGGTTAACTCATGGAGAGCATGAAAATGAAACCAAATGGACAATGTGCGTCAATTTGTTTCCATTTTTACACTCTCAAGAGTTAAAATATTCATCTTGTGAGAGGCGAGCATCTAGCGCATTTTGGAATTGCCACTGGTGCATTTTCAACCTCAGAAGAGATTTTTTTAACTACTTTAAGCAGTTGTAGATCTGCTATTTATGAAGTTGTGTTCAACGTAGGTTCAGGAGAAGAGACCACCCACTGTTCAACCCATTCACGCCGTCACTCGCATCTCATGACCACGTTCAGCCAATCTCTCCCGTTCCCCATCTCCCGATCATGTCCAACCAATCACGTTTCCACACACGTCTTCCATCCGGTGCGCCGCGCCCGCAACTTCCATCACGGCTAGGCTTGGACTAGATCCTGCAGTGACCGGCAGCACGCATCCCAACCAGTGCCAGTCATTGCATCCTCAACCCAGACCAGTCACTCCGAAGTCACCCTCCAGTTGGAGTCCCGTCTCGGTCACAGACGTGCCAAGCCGACTCATCGCAAGTACGCCGGCCACTTCCCGTGCAGTGGCGTCACCCAGCTCCGCAGGGAGGGCGCCACGTGCCCGCCAGCTCCTGGACTAGCCGTCTACACAGCACGGCCTCGGACGTCAGCCCAGCCACCCATCCCCCACGAGCTTGCCGCATTCTTCAGCCACTCCATTTGCCAGCAGCTACACGTCCATTAGCCTGGTCTAGCCCTCAATGATTTTGGCCTTGGGGGGGCGGGGTGCCATGGGATCCACACGGCAGATCGAGCTGATCTGATTTGATCTCACGAAAGTGTCGTCATCCCCGGCCCCTCCCGCGCCCGTCCACTGCTGTTCTACGTCACATCATTTAGATCAACGCCCACCCCGGAAGGTTGACACCCCCCTCAAGGCCACTTCGTGTAACGAGTTAGTCCAGGCTTTCTGTTTTTGCGCAAGGCGGACGAAAATGAATGCCTGGGTGTCGAGGCTACACGTCCATCAACCACCACATGCAGTTTACCCAATCATCTCCGCCATGTTTCCTTTGGGGACTGGAATGGTCACATGAAGCATCCTACTTCACTAGGCTATACAGCCTCAGTAATGCAGTTTCCAACTCCTATCCATCTCCCGGGCCTTCTCCCCACGTTCTAACATTACGCACTACTCCGCCCCAGCCCAGACACCAATGTTGTCGGCAAGTCCGTCTCGTCTTCCAACGATTCATCCTTCAATAGATGTCAGTCTTCCATTCTCAGCGATTGTGCGTAATTGAACCTGCAGATTCATTGCCAAATCTACCTGCCACCTCATCAGCCTCAAGGGATTTGCACCAGCACCCTCTAGTTACCCCACTGCTCGGATTACGTTCCAGAGGTTTCACACAATACCACTTCTGGTCTCCTCTCCCTACGTCACCACGATCGCTTCATTCGCATGCTCATGGCCATTTATGGACTCACTCATTTGCCCGCAACCATCCACGCCACCTACCTCGCCCCTCTGATCTTCGCATGTGAGCTCACAGTCCTGCTTGCCTTCGGCGACCTGCAGGGTCCCAGTTCTACCTCTTCATTCCGGCCCCACGCCTCATTACACCAAGCCGTCCGTTCTCCTCCGTCG
The DNA here is from genome assembly GCA_039105355.1 of Benthosema pterotum. Lineage (NCBI taxonomy): Eukaryota > Metazoa > Chordata > Actinopteri > Myctophiformes > Myctophidae > Benthosema > Benthosema pterotum. The sequence goes on along the minus strand of CM076984.1, from coordinate 44,925,353 downwards.
CCCCGAGGAGGCCTCAGCCCACCTCTCGTCCAGACCCCTTGTCAGAGATTGGCTCCGCTCCCTCGAGGTTCCAAATACAGCACGACTCTTCCTCCCTTCTGTCCCTACTCCGTCCACTACTCCCACCACAATTGCTTTCCACGCTTCCACCCAGGCCCCCCAGACCATCACATTCGCGTCTCGGGAAGATAGTCCTCCCAGTCTATCCACATATCTACAGTCCGTGCCGTCCATCCACCACAACATTCGTAACGATCATCTCCCAATGCGCCAATCCCAGCACTCACAGCCTGCCTAGCCTGTCCGCCCTGGAAGGGGGTCCCCTCCTTCGCGGTCCTTCCCGAGGTTTCTTCCTCACTCTCCCCAAGGGAGTTTTTCCTCGCCCGACCGAGGGTCCAAGGACAGGAGGTTTTATGCACCGGCCCCATAAGTCACTCATCGTCCTCACAACACTTGACGCTCCCAGGCCAAGCACGGCGGTCACCACAACCGTAGGCCCCCGGCTGAGCACGGCGGTCGTCAAGACCGTGCGCTCCCCGGCCGAGCACAAACGATCGTCAGGCTCCGAGACTACGCCCCCACCCTGAGTCTCGCCCTCCTCGGTCTCCTCATACACGTACATTTCATTCGCACAATAAATACTCTCAAACCTGAACAAGTTGGTGTGGTCTCTTACTAGTGAATTGAATAGTAAAAACCCTAGACACACAGAACCACTGCCCTAATGTTCGCATTCAATCTCAAAGTTATTATTTTTTTTTCAACCAAGGTTTACCCTAACCCTTTACTCATAAACAAACATGAACCTTGGTTCTTGTATGAATATTTTTTCCACCTCTGAACATTTTCTGTGCAGATTTTAGCGAGTGCAGCTCAGTTCATGCCTGTGTCCATCCATCTTCATGTGACACACGTTATGGACAGTCAAGGTGCTTTATCTGCAAACATACATTAATTGTCCTTCATCCCATTTGTCACTATTTTGGCATGTTATTACAAGCAGACAATGGACAAAATAAATATTGGCGTAATTAACAGATCTACAAGCTCACAGCGCATTGTATTGAGTTGTAGATCTGCTATTTTCACATTTTGAAAAGGGCTTATGTGGCCAATTTTCTTGTCACCATCTACTTTTTTTTTCTGAAATCACGCCTCTGGGTAGAAAGAAAGAGTAAGCGAGGAAGTGAGACAGATAGACAGGGAGAAAGGAAAGAAAGACAAGGATGGATGGAATAGATGGATGGGAAAAGGAGGAAAAGAAGAATTGGAAGGAGAGGGAAAGAAAAATCTGAAAGGGAGGAGGGACCAATAATGCGGACTAGGAAAGTGAAACGAGAGAAAGAAACAAAAAAAAAAAGGGGGGAAATGAGTGAGACGGATAATGGAGAAGGGTAACGGGACAGAAAGACGGGGAGACAGAGAAAGATGAGGGTCAGAATGTGGGTCAGGCGTATCCATTACCATGCAGGTCAGCAGCCAGCCAGCCAGTCGGAGTGACAGGGGTCTAATGCAGACTGAACCAGCCTTTTACTAATGCTGCATGAAATATCAGCCAAATTGTAACCTGCTCTCACTTTAGCATTCCACGACTTGTCTCCTCTCCCGATCGCCCCGCTCTGCTCTCAGCACAAGTCACTGATAAGGCGTGGCGGGATTGCGCTTTATGTATATCATCATGTAAAAAAAGGGCTGCCGCCCTGGCTTAACTCACGTTGCGCTTGTAGAGCTGCTGTGTGACAGCGCGATAAGACACTTGGAATTTTATGTACGTATGAAACGGACAAAATGTCGGCATTTTTCTCAAAATTGTGAACAGTGAGCGAGATTACTATGTAAGCCAGGCAGAAATGTTTGTGCGTGTTTCTGTGCAAGCGCGTGTCACACACTCCGTATTTGGGCATATGTACTGTATGTGAGCCAAGCAGAAATGTCTGCCTGTGTGTGCATCACACACTTCATATTTATGCATGCCTTTGCAAAACAATGATGGAGTTGCAGTAATAAGATGGAAACGTAACATTTATATATTGAGTACTTTTGCATTTGGTACCTTAAAGGTAGGGGAAGTGATTTCACTTTTGTCAGATATCACCCAAAAATATTTTCTTCTGTTAATGCTCTTGGCGCCGTCCACGCGGGGCTCGTGGACATCCCGTTAGAACCCCCCCGCCGGTCACGCGGACGGCTCGTATCACGACGAGATGTAGATTTCATTCTTTAATCCAACTATTAGTCCGTGCGCATCGTCTGATGATCATCCCGTTGCTGACTTTCATTTGGGACAGAATTGGGGACAACTTTTTTTTCCCCCGTCCCATTGACATTCATTCAATCCAATGCATTCAAACGGCTCTCCTCCGGTTTGCCCCCTCAATGTCGCTGGCGCATGGGTTAAGCAGCCAGGGCTACACAGCACTTCCTGACTTGTGAGCCGGATGTTTTGGGGCAGATCGCCAGATGATCGATTAGGCAAGACAACAGACACAGCATAACAGAAACAGCACATCCTGTTTAGGAGATCTGAGCTTCAAAATAAGGGCTTTTTTACCGATCGAACTGGTTTGAGCCGCGGCAGTGGAAAGAAAACAAAGAAAATCCGATCGCGCTCAATAAGTTAAAATGCTCTATTATAAAGGTGTGCAGACCATATATGGAGTTTCCCCCTCCCCCACGTTAGCAGAGGAGCCAATAAAAGTTCCCCAGGTGGAGGGTGAATTCTCCTCCAATCAGGATCGAGCAGCGGGTTCACATAGTGTAGCTACTCTTGGGCGCCCCTAGTGCACCAGGCTGGTACTACACAATGAATTTAAGTACATTTTGATTTGAAGTGTACTTCACATTTTGCTATTGCTGCTATTTTTAAGTACAGTTCTACAGTGTTTCTCAAGAGGTGTGACTTCAGCCTGTTAGTGTGACTTGTGGTGATATGCACTGCTGTTCCGCAAAAAAGTGGCCAAAAAATCCTTAGCACCCCCCAGAAATAGATACTGCAATGTATTCATTCCATCGTTCTGAGGTTCGAGAAAAACATCACGCTAATGAAGTGAAGCTTTAGTGAAGCTTCCCCTGGCCATAGAAATATTAACTTAAGTCTAAGTCAAATGTTGGTAAGTTATTTTTCCACCACTGAGCATTAAAGCATTACTAAGAAAGAAAAAGTTATTGTCCCCATGATGATATAAATTCCATGACAAAACAGTTCTAAAGGCATCGAATCACCCCAGCCATCCCTCCAGCAAATCCACCCCCCAAACCGATCTTGGGAACAATGTATGTCAGCAGGGCTTAATTTGTGCCGGAACAAGCCGGAACGCCATTCCGGCTTGGGCCAAATGCGTTCCCCCATGGTCCATGTGCGTTCCGGCTGCGTCCGTGAGCTGTCACTGCGCTCCCCCACCTGCAGAGACCGATCCAGCCTCGTTCATTACTGTCGTTGCTAGGATACCCGTACAGACACAGTACTAGGCATAGATCTGGTACTAGTCCTTCCCAGCTATGGGGCTTATTCCCAGCTATGAGATTTATATCGAGAGTCGGGGGGATTTGCTACGGCTCACACAGTTCACACTTCACAGTTCTCCCACGTTGTTAGCTGGGCTGCTGCTGGCTAGTCTCCCCCTCGCTACGGATTATGATCGCTATAAAGGTACCTAGGAAGCGGACGGACCCCTTATGGGTCCTTACATTTTGTGGTCCCGATTCTCTGAAAACACAAGCACATTTCGCTACGGATTGAGCTTGTGGATCGGCTGTGTGTGGCATAGTAGTGCAACACACACACGTGCACACGCGACACGCCACACAATATTCTGCCCAAAAAACGACTTTTCGGCGGGCGGGCGCACGTGCACGCACATGCACGCGCGCCCCACACATGCACGTGCGCGAGGTGCGTTCTGGCACCTCCCGAGTCACAAATTAAGCACTGTATGTCGGGTATACTGGCACTATACTGGTTGTGACATAGTTATCTGATGTAGACTTGTACTTGTATTGTTTTACATGCCAGTGTCTCATAGCAGCAGGTAATACAGTCAAAAGATTACTACTTTTTTTTACAGATGAAAGCATGAAATTTGTTACAGATGTCATTTGTTACAAATGTCCCTTGGGTCATTCCAGAAGGGGTGCAGAAAAAAATCCTTATAATGCAGGGGTTTTCAACAGATGGTCAGGGGACCACCAGTGGTCCCTGAGAGGGTTCCAGGTGGTCCCCAGCTATGTTGGTTAACCAGATGTAACTCTTGAGAACGTAGAAATGAAACCAAATGGACCCTTGCGGGTCCATTTGGTTTCATTTTTACACTCTCAAGAGTTAAAATATTCATCATCTGAATTAGCCCCAAGTCTACACAACTAGAAGATGGACAAAAGCAAAAATAAATCTTTAGTTTTGGGGTCTGTGGGGCTAAAATGTTCTCAAATGGTGTCCGTGGCTCAAATGCTGAATAAATGGTGGTCGATGGAGTCAAAAAGGTTGAAAACCCCTGTTATACTGTAATGGGAGTGGAGGTGACTTGAAGCCACTTGACACCATTGCCAAAGGGTTACACAAAATGGAGCCACAGGGCAGCACACTACATCCTATCGGTGCTTACAATCAGCACTATCAATATCGATAATGGGCTGCTATGCTGCGCTGCCCGTTTACAGCATGCGTAAACGTGTGCTGTCATAAACAGCAAATGAATTCACTGAATTGAAAATGACCACCCTACAGTGTTGACAGTTGAGGGAAAAGACACCAGAAGAATGTCTTGGCTCTTAGGTCTGGCTCATCATCCTAAGACATCCTAGATGAGCTGCCAAAAATAATCCCAAACACAAAGTGGGTTATTGACAAAATTAAAATTTACCACCCCTACAGTGTTGGCAAGATCGTGGTGAAATTAGTACGTACTACGTAGTGCATTCAATTAATCAATATAGCAATATATCTATGGAGCACCCGGACTGTATCGATGCTGCAATAAACGGCATGATGTGTTGTGTTGACAGAAATACCTCTGTTTTTTAACCTTATCAAAGTACCCCCTTGCAGTTTGCAACAACCTCCCTTCCCATGCCCCTTATTAGGACATTTAGACATTTTAATTAAATTGACCTTTATTAACACACCCAGTGCCAGCCCTTTTTCATATTTTTTGAGGTAGCTATAGTGCCAGCGATTTTCATCTAAAAGTCATATTTCATATTTCGGTCCATGTTTCCCGTCGGACAAGTTAGTTGGCGATTTTGGTCCGTTCTGAATGGAATATGCGGTCACTGCTCGCTGCCGTTATCATTGGGATCGTATCAAACCCGTCGACGGTAAGCGACGTAGAGAGACGTAGATCAACCTAAGCGGCATCGGTCATAAGTATTTTTCATAATGATAACCGGCGACGTAGCTCTATTGCCAGGGCACGGAGACTGTTAAGTTGTTTAGGCATTTTATTTAAATTGACCTTTATTAAGATGTTTAGGCATTTTATTTAAATTTACCCAGACATGCTTCCAGGTGCCCAGCATTGTGACATCATCCCCCATATATGGTGACCAGATCATTGTGGTTTATTGGTTCATTCCATGACAAAATGACTGCAGCTGTGTAGCAGTCTGACGTCACCCATGCGGATGTGTGTGCACGCCAATCAGACCTAACGGGCATATTGAATCGATAAGGTTGCTATCGATAAGGGCTGTCATTCAAAGGCTAAATTAGCGCTTTCCTCAGTGGTGTCACAATTAAAACTTAAACCGGGATGTTTAACATAGGTCTTTGTAAAGTTATGCAAGAGCATAAGAGTCGTATATGGTGCGAGAGGGTGTCTGGATTGTAAGGTGAGACACCTTGATTTTCACATGTTGAGGTGTTCTTGATCTTCGACCTTGTCTTGGGTTCTATGTGCTGTATCCTGTGTCCTGCTTGGGTCCTGTACATTCCGAGGATTTTTCATTGTTGGAGATACCATATGCGTTGGTTGAGCTTTCTGGTATGCTGTTCAGTCATTAGAATGATGTCTTGTTATTCCCAAATGATGTCGATGTTGATGCTATATATGGGTATTCAGGTAATGCAATCTCAAGGTCGGTTTCAATGTGAACAGCCTTTGTAACAGCTGCATGACCTCCACACTCTCATGGAAGAGACTGTGGATGAGCGGTGCCATTCTTTCATTTCCATCCTTAGATCTCCATATATGTAATTAACCTGTTATGGCATTCTACACCTTGATCTGACCTCATCATCCCTATACACTCAAGATACAGTATGCTCCGTATATGACCTCCAGAAAGGGCGCGGTCACGCTAGTTACCTCTAGGGCTTCACAATTTTGCCATAAAATCAAACCGATTTTTTCCTCTTCTCAATTTCGATTTTTGATTTCGATTTTTTTTATTCTCCTCCCTCCAACAGACTAGAGAATAGGGTGGTTCTTATTGAACAAAGATGATGGATAAAGTGCAAACCTCCCTTTTCTTCATTTTAAGAACACATTGCATTTTTCTTTTCTTATTTAATAGACCATTTTTTACAGTAAGTTGGCTGTGAGCGAGTGTGACACGGTTCTACCGTAAATGTGCTAGGAAAGGGGAAATCACAATTTTCGATTTTCATTTTTTACATTGTCCAAGTTCTGAAACCTCGATTTCGATTAATTGTCAAGCCCTAGTTACCTCTGTTGTTTTTAAAGGTGCTCCATAAATAAATTTGGATTAGATATTTATTTGCACTATTCTTTCTTATTTTGGACTCCTTCCTTCTAGTAACTGCGTGCCATTTGAACTCCTAGCATCTTTCTATAGGTGGACCTAAGACAAGCCCTCACAGCCGCTTCAAGTCATCACGGCTCTCCATACATCTGGCCGGCTCATTGGTGCTTTGCGCTTCTGCATCGTTTTTGAGTACATCCACACATGTTAATGTGGTACGTCCTCGTGGCCATGTGTTGGTTCCCACAGCACTAGTTTGCTGGCTGGCAGCTCTTGCTGTCTTTGGCAGTGCCCTGCTGGTCTCATTCTCCTGGCGGCTATTTTTGTGGCTCACCCTTGGCTAGAACTTGCTGGTAAAGTTTACTCCTGCTGGTGTTAAGTAGTAAACGCAGCATCCATCTAGAGACTAACCAAAAGCTGGATATACAATACGAGGAGGGGCTATTTTTGAAAAATGCTTATACCAGGCTGTTGAGCATAAAGCCCCAACTAAGGGAGCCAACACTGTTTCAGAGCCAAAAGGTGAACAGCTCTATAGTCTTTAGGTTGATTGTACAGTTTGACAGTTGGACAAAATGTATGCAGGGGATACAATAAAACGTCGGGACACTGGTTTTTAAAAGAGCTTTCCTATATACTTTTTAAAATCAATTTAATGTTTTTTGTAACCATTTGCCTTTTTAACCCAGTGTCAATAATTTATTGTACTCCGGGGCTCTACTGAGCCCAGGAGCCCAAAGCTTCTTTTTTTCACCTGACAGGGTGTTTTCCCGGTTGGATTTAGTGTGTGGAAGGAAGACGTTATTCAACCTAGTTCCGTTCCCCTCCATCAGGTGCCCTGGATGGCCAGGGCAGGCAATTTAGAGACCAAGATATGACTCTATCTTGGGAGACATCTTATGACACTATGACACTATTCTAACCTTGTATTCCATCAACACTGATGGAATACATTCCTTTGTGCTTAACAAGGTAATGAGGTACTTAAAGGCCTCTACCTTACCTGCCCCAAGGCAGAGCATATACAATAGAACTTACATAGAAGGAGAACAATAAACTAAAACACAAAGTTTGCTCTGGGTAAAGGAGACACAAAGCATGGGCTGCAGAGACAAGGACAATAAACTGAACTGAACTGGTTGAGAGAGTGAGCTCAGAGCCTATTATAGACAGGTGACGTCAAACCTGCAGAGAATAATAGAGTGGAGAGGGACGGAGAAACAGGAGAGAATAGAGAGAAACCTACAGGCACATAACACCAAACATGGCACACTCTGATTCCATTGTGTTCAGGAGCTCAGGAGCTTGTTTCATGTGGTCATCGAGTAAGCTGATGTAGACCAGGGGCTCCATTTTCGTTACATGCTAAACCCCTTATGCCATATCCCTTATTTCATTTTCACTATTTTGAAAAACTTTTTTGGACTATTTCAACATGTCAATCTATTAACACGTTGTGAGCTAGTAGACTGGCCATTTCAACTACTGAGAAATGTTTTTTTTAATAGTTTAAAAAGGCAAAGAAGTTAAGGGATAAGGGGTATAGCGGTAACGAAAATCTCACCCCAGGTCTCTCTGTGTGCTATTGTGACTACTGTGAGGTGGCGTCTCGACCTCCTTGGTGTTAGAGTAAGGTCAAGAGGATCCTGCTCTGGTCCATCGATGGCCTTACTTAACAATTAGTCCAGGACTATGACGAAGAGGAAGGGTGTTAGTGTGTCAAACTCCTCACTGTTGCCATCTGAGGTCATCACCTTGGCCCTTGTTCCTGCATATATGATCTCTAATGCCCTGAGTAGGTTGGTAGCCCCTATGGCTTGAGGACCTTCATCATCATATTTAATACACTCTCGAACAGAGGGGCTCCGCTTTACTGCCACAATTGAGGAGTTCTCCACAGACTTTGGCAGCATCTGGCTCCATAAAGGTGTCAACAAACACAGCAACTTTAATCAGTCCATATTCTTCAGGAGATGGTAGAGATTGTACAGCTTTCAGGCTGGACCAAAAGCCAGATTGGTAAACTGCCCAATCTGAATTGCAGCATTGCAGCATTGCAGCAACAGTGCAGCATTGACATTTTCAATGTCAAATACTGTATCTTGCTAGATAGCAGACAACAAGCACTGTAAAACTGTTTGATTCCCGCTTAAGCACTTTAAAAGTATTAATCCCAAGTTATTTTTGTATAACCATGCTTTAGGACAGCTTTAGGATCACATGTCCTGCCTGTATGAGATCCTTTAGGTGTCTTTTGCATCTGTCAACACTGTAGGTGGCCATTTCCAAATTTGGCAATAATTCCCTTTTCTGTTTTAAGATTTTTTTTTCGGTCACCACTTCTAGGATGCCTTTATACACCGTGTAACGATTTATACGCTATATAACCCCCTATTGGGCTTATCATATTGTCTGCCCTGTCCTGTCCGTGTCTCTTTCAGCTGACATTGGCAACTGAATCAATATAGCTCTGTCTGTTACTGTAATGACAGCAGGGAGAGGTGCATGCAGCAAATCACCTCCGGCACTTTGGTCCCTTTAGACTTTAGACGATTATCTGCTTTTTTGACGGGTTCTTCTAGCCCCTCCTACAAACAGCTATAGTGTAGATTCTGTCTTAATACAAACATTAAATTCAAACAAACATGCAGGGGTTATGATCTTACTCGTTGAAGACCAAGTCTGGGGCAAAGTACAGCATGTCACCGTTGGTGAGCGTGTATGACCTCCAGCCCAGAGCGAAGACCATCACTCCCATCCACGACGACTGAATCACCGACATCTGGTCATCCACGTGGAGTTCACGGAAACCTGCACAGAGTAGGTTTCAGTTTAAAAGGATAGTCTGGAGTTTTGAAACCAAATGGACCCTTGCGGGTCCATTTGGTTTCATTTTTACACTCTCAAGAGTTAAAATATTCATCATCTAAATTAGCACCACTTAATTAAGAAGTTTATACTGTTTTGTTGGCAAAATACAGCCTGGATTTGTGGACAAAAACAAAGTAATTCTTTAATTTTAGGTCTTTGGTGTGAAAATGTAATCAAATGGTGGTCCGTGGCTCAAATGCTGAATAAATGGTGGTCCCTGGAGTCAAAAAGGTTGAAAATCCCTGTCATAGACCCACATCCATCTAGAACAGGGGTTTTCAACCCTTTTCATACCAGGGCCCACCAGCATTTTTGATTGAGTTCATTGAGTTCAGTCTCTCGGACCCAAAAGCAAAGATTTTCAAGTTTTTGTGCACAATTTAGGAGAAATGCCTGACAAAATGCCTGGTCAAAATAAGAATTCTTCTACATTTTCTATTTGTGTAGATTCTTGAAAATAATTATAAGTAATTCAGGTGTTTAAATGTAATTTAGTGAGGGTCCATTTGGCTTCATTATACACCCTCAAGAGTTACAGAGCTATAAGGGTCCATTTGGTTACCAACTGTCCATCATTTAGCTGGGAACCACCTGGAATCCTCTCAGGGACCACTGGTGGTCCCCGGACCACCTGTTGAAAACATCTGATCTAGAACATTCATGTGTAAGTGTGTACAGTATCATGGTATGGATGGATGGATCAGAGCCCGAGTTAAACATGAAGATGTCTCCCTCTAGCGGTGAGCATCGGAACTGGCAGCTTTAATCCATTGTGTCCTGACCCTCGATTCCAATTTCTGACACCACATTAAATACAGTAGTTCCTTACACCAGATTATACAGTAGCTCCTTACACCAGTTTATAGCTGCAGCAACATTCTAGCTTTTGCTGCGAGATTCTACAGTAGTTTCCGACCCTAGATTCTAGTTATTGACATTAAATTATAGTTTCTGATGCTAGGATCTACTTTTTGACACTAGAATCTTGTGCCTGACACTAGATTCTATAGTTTGACACTGGAATCAATTTTTTTTTTCTGAAAAATCTGTGTTCCTGTGTCAGTGATGCTAACGTATTTCAAGCCAAGGACCACCAGAATTATCCATATTTGGCTGCAGACTCCCATCTGAAAACATGTTGTTCTAGGGATCCCCCAGAAGCAAAAAATTGAGTTAAAATGTTTGCTTCCAAAACAATGTATTCAGAGACTTGCAGCACATTTTCACAATTTTTCAAAAATAGCAGAACTACAAGCTCATATCGCGCCACTCGGTGGCGCGATATGAGCTTGTAGATCTGCTATTTTTCAACAGATAAAACACCAAAACGCGTTCAGTACACTAATGGTTAACACAGCATGAGATACTGTATTTCTCTCCAGAAGTGCTGACTTGCTGGCTGTGTGTAATTCTCATGCTAACACATTCACGTGGTGTTGGCAGGGCTTGACACTAACACTTGCCCACTTGCCCGGGGCAAGTAAAAAAAAAAATGGTGGGGCAAGTGAAGACTGCTACCTGGTTGCCCGACCGGGCAAGTGTGCAACTTAGTGCACTATAACACAACACAAGATAAATTTGTCTTGAAGGCAGTCATTGCACTCTGCCTCTGTGTCTTTCCCTGCTTTCTAGCTATCCACAATTCCAGGCTGGATTTGGGGAAACAAAACAGGCAAATTAACACATCAACATCACCATTAATCTTCTACAGTGTAGACCTGGGCTAATTAAGATGATGAATTTTAACTCTTGAGAGTGTAAAAATGAAACCAAATGGACCCGCAAGGGTCCATTTGGTTTCATTTTTACGTTCTCAAGAGTTACATCTGGTTAACCAACTTAACTGGGGACCACCTGGAACCTGGGGGGCAAGTGACCATGACCTGAGGGCAAGTAGAACCTAACTTGCACTTGCCCGACGGGCAAGTGCCTCGGAGACCTTAGTGTCAACCCCTGCTGTTGTTGTTGTTTATCCAGGGCCCTTATATATATATATATATGCGTAAGGAGATCATCTTCACTGCTGTCTGCAAAAAAAACATCAGCCATGAATTTGTTATGGCTTTGGTCCATGTGAGGTTCGAGTCAGCAGGCACTTCTAGGAAAAGTTTCTTATCTGGCAGCCAAGGCCTAGGGCTAGTCTAGCTAAAGGCTCTTGACCTAACGACACTAACCTGACCTGTGACCATTGGATTTTTGTGTGCGTGTGTTTCACTTGGCGTCGCCTTGCTCCCCGTGGGTATAATTTATTAGTATTTAAGTGTTTATCTGGTGTACATAAGGTACATCGTGTACCTTAAGTTTATTTATATATTACTGCAGAAATCCTTGACATAAATGGACTGCACAGTAAAAAATCCCCAGTGTCTGACACTGTACAAATCTAACCAAATGGAACCATAAGGGTCCATTTAGATTCAGACGGTACCCCAAGCATTATGACGAGACATTTAAAATTAGGCCACCTAGTTTTAGAGGCACTATAAACGTGCTATGAGGTATGACTACACATTTGGACAAGGTTTTCAACGCGATCATAGCCCCATTGTCTTCCATAAAATTGACATTAAATACGTTGTATTTCAAAAGTTTTAACATAAAATGTCACACACACACACGCGCACGGGCACACACACGCACACGCACACACACACACACACACACACAAAACACAAAGATGTGCTGGGGCTCTAATTCAGCATGGAAAATACCGTTGAAAAGGCCCTTGGCCACATGCCGGAGACCCATATTACTCACCGATGAACGGTGACAGTGATTTGGCCTCTAATTCAGCCTGGGAAAGGCACACGGCTGAATTATATCAGGCACTACAGTATATCCTCTAGTGTCCTGAACGCGTTTTGGTGTTTTATCTGTTGAAAAATAGCAGATCAACAAGCTCATGTCGCGCCACCGAGTGGCGCGACATGAGCTTGTTGTTCTGCTATTTTTGAAAAAATGTGAAAATGTGCTGCAAATCTCTGAATACATTATTTTGGAAGCAAACATTTTATCTCAATTTTTCGCTTCTGGGGAACCCCGAGAACAACATGTTTTCAGATGGCGGTCTGCAGCCAAATATGGATAATTCTGGTGGTCCTTGGCTAGAAATATGTTAGCATCACTGACACAGGAGCACAGATTTTTCAGAGAAACTAGAATCTAGTGTCAGAAACTATAGAATCTAGTGTCAAAAACTCGATTCTAGCATCAGAAAGTAGATTCTAGTGTCAAAAAGGAGATCCTAGCATCAGAAACTATCATTTAGTGTCAATAACTAGAATCTAGTGTCGGAAATTACTGTAGTGAATGAAACTCGAATCGAGGGTCAGGACTCAATGGGATATATAAAGAACACACACAGCTAGCACCCTGACGCAGAGCCAACGGCAAAAAATAATTAACATAACTTGGGATTTACTGGTCATAACTTTGGGGCTACTTGGCTTTCCTCTGCTGCAGACTGGTTTACCTGGTAAGCCCTTGGCCCAGCGCACCACGTTGACCAGTTGCCTCTCTCCCAGCTCGTTGAGGCTGGTCAGCAGCGACGAGGAGCTGTCGGGCAGGGCTTGGTTGTGTCCCGCGTTGACCACGGCGGGCTCGATGGCGCGCAGGATGCTGAGCAGGGACAGGCAGGAGCGCAGGCTGGGAGTGGGAGCTATAGTCATCACCTGGGACTGTTCTGTAACCAGGAGAAATACAACTAATGAAAACTACGGTAGGTACGAGCCCGTTTTCCTTTTTGTACAACTTTAGAAAATAAACAAAAACTAATGGAAACAATATTGTTTGCATACCAAAAGCCAACAAAAATCGCTGTAGCGTGAAGGAGCATTGGTGCAGGTGATTATCTTTTTTTCTTTTTTACTGAACACAAGACTGTACAAATGACCTTGGTGAGTACAAGTTATGAATACACTACAGCTAAGATAGGACAGCTGTTACATCAACACAGGCAACATGCTATCGTTGCTGCGTCTACTTTAAATAGAAGCTCGCCGAGGATTAAATTCATATGTGGATTAGTGCTGGGAAAACAGCAGGGTTTTACTGGACATTCTTCTCTATGACCCAAATATAACAGATGTCAGTTCTGAACAAAGTTTTCTCTGAATATGACATAATAAACGAAAAGAACAAAATTGGCGTGTGCTGTCTGCCGTTGTTCACACCGTATCACCTGTCAGCAACATGTATGATGATTAGTGTTGCCAGATCTGGGAAAATAAACCAGCAGCCATGGTCTATGAAAACAGGCCCAAAGAGAAAAAGCCAAAGTGACAGACACTATGGCCTAGAAGACACTATGCAATGTCATGTTGCTGTCTTCCATTGACGATGAATTATGGTCGCAGTCAAAACAAAGGTTCTTCAGCCTCCTCCATGATGAAAAAGACGCTGCATATATTTCATATTTTATTTCATCTGTGAACCAGTATTTCAAACTAACAATCTGCAGGGTGCCATTGAACTGTCACCACATGAGGTTGAATCCATTCCTTTAATCAAGTCTCTTTTTACTCCCACTTCTCGTTGTGTTACTTTTTTCCAAACTCCAATTCATTCCTGCAAATAATATCGTTGGTGATGTCCCTGAGTTATCTGGCTGTGTGGAATGCCAGAGACAATTCAAGGTTACTTATGGATGGATCCTGATAAGACTATGGATCTCAGTTAACCCATTGTGTCCTGACCCTCGATTCGAGTTTCTGACACCAGATTATACAGTAGTTCCTGACACCAGATTATAGCTGCAGCAACACTCTAGCTTTTGACGCTAGATTCTACAGTAGTTTCCGACACTAGATTCTAGTTATTGACACTAAATGATAGTTTCTGAAAATAGGATTTAGGTACAGTAGTTTATCCAGCGGAGCGTCAGTTCATTGAGACACGGAAGGCAGATGGGTTGCTTATCATTCATGAACCTGATGTTCATGAATTCATATGTCATCGCATCCTCATACTGTACATACACTCTTCTCTACCTAGCACAGCCTGTCCCTTTAAATCAGCAGCCCCTCCGGTCCTCTCTCTCCTCATGCATTCGCTCGAGCATCTCATACACGCCCATTTTCCCAGAGTCCAATTCAGGCGGGCTTCTTAAGCAGCCTCAGTTCTCTAGTCTCTCTCATGCTGAACTGTCACACTGCTCCAGCCGGTTAAACTTTCCCCCACCTCCCCGACCTCCTCCCTGCAGTTCCCACTCAGATCTATGGTCTTGCTCATGGTTTGGTCAGGATGTTGTGTACTTGTCTTGTACTGATGATCATGTGTCATTGTTACTATTGTTCCAATTGTTGCTGTTACTGTACTGTACTGTACTCGGCTCTGCTCAGGGGGGTCGTTGATATCAGAGCTGCACCTTAGGTGTGCAGGTAATCGGAGATATCAAATGCGATATCAGACCTATGACTCAGTGCATAGATCGTCTGATATCGCATGAGCAGAGCCATGCCGCCATACAATCATGCATAAGCTTTGCAATAAATGGTTTATCGTCAATCTGAGCTGAAGTGTGTCAATGAACTGATGCTAGGATCTCCTTTTTGACAGTAGAATCTACTTTCTGACACTAGAATAGAGTTTTTGACACTAGATTCTATAGATTCTGACACTAGATTCTAGTTTCTCTGAAAAATCTGTGCTCCTGTGTCAGTGATGCTAACATATTTCTAGCCAAGGACCACCAGAATTATCCATATTTGGCTGCAGACCGCCATCTGAAAACATGTTGTTCTCGGGGTTCCCCAGAAGCGAAAAATTGAGATAAAATGTTTGCTTCCAAAATAATGTATTCAGAGATTTGCTGCACATTTTCACAATTTTTCAAAAATAGCAGAACAACAAGCTCATGTCGCGCCACTCGGTGGCGCGACATGAGCTTGTTGATCTGCTATTTTTCAACAGATAAAACACCAAAACGCGTTCAGGACACTAAGGGTTAATTGGAGTTATTGTCATAGTTTTTGACAATCTAAGGGAGCAAGTTCAAACAAGAACCTATACTCTAGAACAGGGGTGCCCAACCTTTTTTGACCCAAGATCTACTTTTCAGCAGCCAACCCCTCCGGGATCTACCAGTCCAATATCAACATTTCAAACCACACGCATCGTTGCCAGCCTGCAGTAACTTCACAACAACACAACACTTTGTTTTACCACTTTACTTTATGTCCATATAAGCATAAAGTACAACAGACTTGTCATAAGTAGGCCTACAACAGTACAACATAAGTACAACAGACTTGGACAAACACTGTCATTGCAAATGCGGGCGGGTGGGCGGGGGCGCGCACGCGCACACACACGAAAATCGCTCTTTTTTTTCTTTTCCACCCCATTTTTTTCTTCCCCCCCCACATCTCCCGAGATCTACTCGTGATCAGGCCGAGATCTACCGGTAGATCCCGATCTACTGGTTGGGCTCCCCTGCTCTAGACACACTTTAAAGCCAATGAAGTCCAAAGTCGCTTTTAATAAGTAAACTTGGCAACTGTGTGTAGAATTCCACAAGTAAGACGCATGAGACTCTCACGAAACTGTCTGAAACGCAGCAGACTTTATAATGGAAGGATATGAAATCTAAAAATCAAATGGATTAACCTGTCTGTAACGCACACGCACACACATACACCTGAGGAAACATGAACATGATCCCAGAAGTGTTTTATTATTAAAGCCAATTAAATAAAGACCAATTCCCTCCAAATCCCTCCTAAATAACTAGTTCTCAAACCTTGTCATGCCAAAGACCCTGAAAATGATTATGTATTTGGCCATGGATATCCCATCTGGAAATGTTTCTTGATAGGGACCCCCGGATGAGAAGATTTGTTTATACATGCTTATAAATAGCAGATGTACAGGATTGCAGTAGTGATGGGAGATTAATCGACGAACACATCGGTATCGGCCGATTTTAGTTTATGATTAATTGGCATTGGATATCAGCCCGATTAATTAGTAACAAGTAACAGCCTGGACAGATCTACAAGCTCACAATATTTAATATAAAGGTATTAAAGTTAAATCTGGCTTGCCTAAGAGTGCAGTGTCGACACCTAGATAGTGTACATGTATTTCTCAGAATGGTCAAAATTGTTATATATATTTTATTATTATATATACAGAATGAGACAATAGGCCACATCATCGCCCCAAAATGTTATGTATGTGAATCTCCATTAATAGTGTTAATGGGGAGTTCTGTACCAGAATCTGGCTCAAACTATAGCCTCAACAGTTTGTCATACCTCTGAAATTTTGTAAACAAATGGGCAGAACCATGGGCGGTCCTTTTGTGAAGAGGGGGAGGGACTAGGAGAGGTGGGTGGTCTTAAAGTAAGAGGCGGAGAGACTTTATTAGGTGGGTGGTGCTAAAGTTAAAGTCATGCATACTTAAGGAGCTGGTGGGCATTGCCACATACAAACGGCTATTTAACAAATACTATACACTTTATTGAAAAAATTCTTCCTGATTATGTTATAACAACACCTGATGATCATCTTTTTGGGCCAGGAAAAAGCATGGCACTCCATCGTTAATGTTTTCAGAAAAAACATATGGTGGTAGCTAAAATGTAAAATGACACAGACATTCGCCGGGCTGCACCGGGGACGGAATTAGCACAGAATTGTTCAGTCCACGGGAGTCTGCGACGGTACGCTGGCACTCTAATCTATATTTTTTTATTTTTCTACGGGGATTACACAACCCCCTCGCCTTGCATTAAAAAAATAGCAAATAGTAAATACGGAACTGCCAGCAGGACAGACAAATTGTCGGTGCAGCCTGACCGGTGTAGCCCAACCGGTAGCAGGGGGTTTCAACCAGTGGTCCAGGGACCACCAGTGGTCCTTGAGGAGGTTCCAGGTGGTCCCTAGCTAAATGATGGAGAATTGGTTAACCAGATGTAACTCTTGAGAGTGAGAAAATGAAATCAAATGGACCCTTGCAGGTCCATTTGAAGAATGCTCTTTTTGATCTGTATGTTTGACTGTTTTGTTTCCAAAATCCAGCCTCAAATTGTGGACAAAAGCAAGAGAGATCTTTAGTTTTGGGTCTGTGGGGCTAAATGGTGGTCCGTGGCTTAAATGCTAAACACACAGTGGACCCTGGAGTAAAAATGGCTGCGTTAGAGTGAAATATGGCTTTAACCCATTGTGTCGTGACCCTCGATTTGAGTTTCTGACACCAGATTATACAGTAGTTCCTGAGACCAGATTATAGCTGCAGCAACATTCTAGCTTTTGACGCTAGATTCTACAGTAGTTTCAGACACTAGAGTCTAGTTATTGACACTAAATGATAGTTTCTGATGCTAGGATCTCCTTTTTGACACTAGAATCTACTTCCTGACGCTAGAATCGAGTTTTTGACACTAGATTCTATAGTTTCTGACACTAGATTCTAGTTTTTCTGAAAAATCTGTGCTCCTGTGTCAGTGATGCTAACATATTTCTAGCCAGAATTATCCATATTTGGCTGCAGACCGCCATCTGAAAACATGTTGTTCTCGGGGTTCCCCAGAAGCGAAAAATTGAGATAAAAATGTTTGCTTCCAAAATAATGTATTCAGAGATTTGCAGCACATTTTCACAATTTTTCAAAAATAGCAGAACAACAAGCTCATGTCGCGCCACTCGGTGGCGCGACATGAGCTTGTTGATCTGCTATTTTTCAACAGATAAAACACCAAAACGCGTTCAGGACACTAAGGGTTTAAGTGGCTAAGCAACACAACAGACCTTGAGCATGTCTGCTGCTACTGCCAGGGTCCTCCATGGCGGGCCTCCTCAGCCCTTCTTCCGGTCCCCACGCGGTCTGGTTCTGTTCTTCTTCTCCGCCTCTCGCCTGCCCGACTCCCTTCGGTCGCCGGCCTGGATAATGGCCACCACAGACAAACATGAAGCAGGAGAAACACGCAACACATGCCGAAAACCAGATGGGTGGAAAAAAAAAACAAAGTAAACAAAACAAGGACGCAAGTATTCAGACTCAGACAGGCAGAGAATTGGTGACAATGAGCTAAACTGAGAGAATCGAGCTAAGCGGCCATAGATATTGGTGAATAATACTTAATATTACTTAATATTAATAGAGTATTACTGAAAAGAGTATTTTTGTTAACTATTTTTATTTTTTGGGAAGGTATAATATCCAGTCACTCGTTGGCGTTGGTAGGCAAAATGAATGTGGGTGGGACAAGTCATGCCTACCGCATGACTTCTTTTACCCACATGTAATTTGAAACAAAACAAATTGAAATACAGCAATGCAGCTGCTGATATGAGCTGCTGATATGAGCCATAACCAGTTCCTACTCAAATCGAGACAAAATTGATGCATTTCCAGGAACATGGAAACAATTCAGAAGTGCACAAAAGAAGTATTGTTTTGTATTTACCATTGAAAAAGAACTAAAGATGGCCACCAAAAAATGGCTGCTTAACTCTAGACAACGTTTTTCCTTTGTTTGTTTGTTTTGTGTGCGGGGCCTATCTCGTCCAATCTCGTTCTTGGCTGGGAAAGGGTTAATACTATAATTTTGGCTGTTGGATGATTAAATGATTAAACGTTTTAATCAGAATAATCACAGACAAAATTAATTTAATAATGATGAAATTGATTGATCATGATCACCATTCGAACTATGTCCAAAATATGCCATGTCTTCCTGTCGACGATTTGAACATTAAAAAAGAAAAAAGAATCTGGGTAAAAAAAGATCTGTTATTTTTTTTTTTAATTTATCAAAATAGCTGATCTACAAGCCCCCAATCATTGTATATCCGGGCTATACTCTTTTGCCCTGGTTACAGGGAGACAAGCAACTATTGTCACCGCAAAACCGTCGTCTAACGATGAGAAAATGCTCAGTGGGTTGAGCCAGTGTGCACGTGCGTAATTTAATCAGGTTAATGAACAAAATTAATTAATGCCATCAACATTAAAGTATTAAAATAGCGTGTACTATTGAATACTTGTAGGTACAACGTAGTTCAGTACTTTATCTTAGGTAATACAATTTGACCGAGGGGTTTTCACTTCATGAAGTTGTGTTTAACGCAGGTTCAGGAGTGGAGACCACCAAGTTCAGCCAATCACCCCCATTCTCTGTCTCCTGATCAAGTCT
>CM076984.1:44750644-44900644 GCA_039105355.1 Benthosema pterotum | reverse complement strand
TTAGGGCCGGGCCTTAATTTTCAGGCCCGTTGAGACCTTTAGTGCACATAACGCGACAATTACGTACAGTTAAGACAGGCAGATAGGCAATTACGACAGGCAGATAGGCAGAGAGACTTGACACGCCATCAGGATTATAGTAAGTATCAGATTAGAGATTAACTAATTAAAGTTCAGCCACTATTTCAAGCTAGCTAATCTAACTTTGTAATGCAATATTTACAACTTGGTGGGTAGGGATGAAACTGGAGACAGATTTTGTACTATGCTTTCCAGGTCAGCTTAACAAGTACAGCTGCATGGCAGGGCAGGGTCTAACATGGCCTTAGGTTATGAGTGCATATGGAAATTTGCACTGAGAGCACTGTGCGATCTCTGGTCGTTGGATATTGCTTTGCATTTACTGTTCAGAAATACAGTGCACTGTGCCCAGGTGCACAACATCAACCTGTCTAGGAAAATCAGGATTTCATGCCCCTTTCGGCCCTATATTTTGTCACTAGCCCTAAAATATGAGCTTATTGTGATTGCTTGTATTATTATTTTTTTCTGGTGGTCACTGCCGGTACTGCAGTTTTTAGATCAAGTCCTGCTTTTCCCAGCATACCTTGACCTTTAATTCTGATTGGTCCTTGTCATCAAGGACCAATCAGATGTGCATCTGCTATTTATAAACATGTATAAACACTGATGGGAAATACAACCCACACTTTTCGATAGAAAACATATTTAGAACAGGCTTCAAGGGCTAAAATTCAGGGAATGGCTTATGTGACAAATCTATGTAAACAAATCTTAAATTTGATATCCATTATGACTTGCCAATCATAATGGATATCAAGATTTGTTTTAATGAAAAGGTTACCTCTTATTCCTTTAAAGAAAACAAGAACAGAATAATTAAGAACACTGCAGGGTTAATGTGATTAAATATCTAACTGGCAAGCATATTGTTTTGTACAATATTGAGTCCGACCATGAATTCAGCCCGTGAACAAGATGGTCTTTGGAGTGGCTGTGACTCTGTTGAATGAACATCAATCAAATTAAACCCAGTGCATTTTCTCACATTCTTGGCAGAAAATCTACAGCAGGTGCTTTATCTTTTGTTTACAGTGACACTTATAGAAGAGGTCTGAATGTGTGCAAGGTTATAGCCACAGCAGGGATAAAAGCGAACTCTTAAATGTTAGCGTGAGGAGAAACATACTTGATTCTAGTCTAGTTCTGTGTGAAACACTACTCTCCCAAGGCCATAAGGCAAGACAGCTTTAGGAGTGCAAATGATTTAAGGTGGTCTGGGCGGGATGAGTGCAACGTAGCCTACAATGTCTTCTTTTGCAGATAATGTTTCTCTCAAATTCATTACTGTCTCAGGCAGACTTCACTCATGTCTCCATTATCTTCTCCATATATCTCCGTAACTTAGACCGACTTCAGAGACTTCACACTCCATTTCCACTATCCTTAACTAAGGGTTAAACTAAAATCATTCCATTGACAGGTCTGACAGGGACAGACAATTTAAGACATGGCCAGATTAGGGATATTGGATCTCTAAAGCAGTGGCTTTCGAAGCTGGGCCCATGGCTCATTAGACTTCATTTTGGGGTTTTAAAATGAACCCTGAATGGGTCCATTGCGTGTGTACACGTCTGTACAGTCTGCGCCCTCTCAAAGTTACCACTGCCTCAGAGAGCACCTTCCAGAGACAGTTAGGTCAATTTGTGACCGCGACCGTTGGCCACCCGTCACGACATACGTCATGAAGGGTGGCCAACAGTCGCTGTGCATTTGGTGCATTTACTGTTCAGAAATACACTGCACTGTGCCCAGGTGCATAAAATCAACCTGTCTAGGAAAATCAGCCTAGGATTTCATGCCCCTTTAAGCCTTAAATTTTGTCACTAGCTCTAAAGTACAAGCTTATTATGAGCTTGTAGAACGGCTATTTCTTTATTATAACAGTTATACAGTAAATTTGTCTCGACCGGTCAACTGTTTTGGCCATCAGTCGTGACCGTTGGTCAAAACGGTAGCGACCGTTCCCTACTAAACCTAAGCCTTAACCCTAAACATTACCTCAGTAAAACCTATGCCTAAGCCTAACCTTAACCCCGACTCTTATTGCCAATGGTCACGAGTCACGACTGTTATGAAACGGCCATGACCGTTATGCAAATGGTGGCGACGTATGTCATGGTCACAAAATGATGTCACAGAAGTTGAAAAACAACATAAATTTGTTCACGACCACGAACAATTTGGTCACGACCATTTCGGTTGCGACGTATGTTGTGATGTACGTTGCGGGCGCAAATTGATTTCGCCTCCTGCCTTCAAAGGTAACAAAAGCGATATATTGCTGTCATAAGACCACCATCACAACAAGGACTGTGTCATAATAGGATGCAGGACCACATATCCCGTGTTTTTAGTTATTACTTGTTTTGTGAAAATCAACCCGAATCAGAATTGAGAACAATGTTCACCTGAGAAGTCCGGGAGGTGGTAAACTCAATGTGAAATTGGCTATTCCTTCCTAATTGTGGAAAAAGTAAATAACTAAGCAAGGAAATAAACTATGCTCTGGTAAAAATGGCCTGAAATAATGTATACAATAAAGTAAACATGATTCGAACATGCCTCACTGTACACCATTAGCAGACATACATTTACCCTTAAGGTTGTTTTGCGCTAACCACACCTTTTGTAGAAATCGTTGAAATAGTCCATGAATGTCCAATTTTCAAGCATGTTCAAATCATGAATACTTTGCCTGATCTCAGACCTTTCCAGGACATGTAGCCTATTTTTATTTTTTGGAAAGAATAACCAATTAAACATTAAGCTTAATGTTATAGTAGTTGATATTACCATAGTAATCACTGTTTGTGAGGATGCGTGTGTGTGCCTGTGTGCATGCATCCATAAAGCTTCAGTCACTTCAGCAATTTAGTAAAGTACATTTTGAGGTCAGGCCAACAGTCAGGAGAGAGAATTCATACACTGCAGGGTGACACAAACAAGTGAAATTGGAAGTGATGAAACACACAAATAAACAGACAAAAATTGGAGCACTGTAAACTTTGAAGCTGCAGATAAATGGGTTCTCGCGATTGGATGAAATCGTGTAGCCAATTAACCACAATAACTACATTTTATGTTGTGTCCATTAGGGCTGTAAAAACGGCTATGAAAAGTCAATACCATCAGATATTGATGCAAAGGCAAGTACGAATTTGTTTATTTTTGGCCTTTATTAATAGCTACAGTGAAGACAGATAGGAAAGATGGACAGAGGCACGCAGCAAAGTCCGCCATGAACGGGACTCGAACACACGAGACGACAGTCTTCCAGGCAAAAGCCCATATTATGTGGCATGTGCCTGGACCGCTAGGCCAGCGGGCGCCCCACAATACTATCTTACTGAATAGGCTAGCCTATACATAATCTTAAAACGAGGATAGCAGCCCTAGTTAAAGAAAATAGAGCACTTTGAATTGAAACTGGAGTAAACCATACAAAATCTTGTAGGCTACTGGTAAAAGCAAAGCAATAACCTTTACCGCCAGAAATGTATTGTTATTATTTTTCCACAGATTGTGGTAACAATAAGTGTTATTTACACAAATGTAGACATACCAACTTAGAAAACAAGGTATGAAAGTGTGAGCTATAGATACAATATTGAAGGGAGTAAACTATATTAGTGATTTTTTTTTTATTATTGTGAACCCTGCAGGCATAAAACGAGTATAGGCCTCGCTCACAAGTTGCATAATATTATGCTGAGCAATTTTCAAAATTGGCATGTGGCCTCAACAACCTGTCAGGAAAACACAACCTACATTTCATCAGACTTTGTAGCATGTGATATGTCAAACTATCACTAATCACTTTTCGTGATTCCAAGCATTAGTTTTGCACAAAAAAACACTCCTTGGGGTAAAATGACCATGGAGTCGTACAAAATGTGATCAGCACAGATTTTTAACCCATTATTTATTAATTTATTTATTTATCTAACTATTCATACATACATGCATACATGCATACATGCATACATGCATACATACATACATAGCCTACATACATACATACATACATACATACATACATACATACATACATACATACATACATACATACATACATACATACATACATACATACATACAAGTACAAAACTAATGCCTGGGATAGATTCAGCACAGTAGGCTACTTAAAGCATCATGGCATTTACTATTAATCCTTATAGGCTGTTAATGCCATGGCCACTATGTAATGCTAATTGTGAAAATGGCTCAACATGTGTAAGTTGACAGGGAGACCCCAACCCACAACATTTCTAACATAAAATCTACTCAACATTAAGTAGACTACAAGTAAGACTGCTGTATTAGCAGCACACATAGGCCTGTGGGTCATTTTATTTATATTTGTCACTCAGTTTGGTATGATTATAAATTTTTACCTGGTCATATCGACCCAGCCAACCGCCTCCCTCTTGACATGACTAGGAGAATAGGCCGTGGGGTGGTGATGATGACTTGGAGGCATCTCGATCATCTCGCTCGGGTAACTTTCCACTTGGCCGCGTCCCGCCGGAACAATCATCATCACCCCCGCGTGCATGAGGGCGCCTTTCGCCCCGTCCTGCAACGGGCCGCCTGCAGACGGGACAACACAGCGGCAGTGTGCGGCGGAGGACGTAGAGGAGGAGGAGGAGGAGGAGGACGACGACGACGTGGAAGAGGACTGTCCATAGTTACAGTGTTTACACAACGAATTGCATGCTGCTGCTGACCCCCCCGGCCCCGGGGGTGGTGGTGGTGGTGGTGGTGGTGGTGGCGGTCCGCCACCGCCTCGCTCCGGCTCGAATCGGTCACCGCCAGCGGCGCTACCGCACCGTGCAGCGGCCGCGGTGCTGTCATTCACGCACCACACGCCGCCCTGCTGCAGGTGACAGGCGGGGAGCGGCTGCTCCCCGTCACCGCCCGCATCCATGAATAAGTTGTTGGACTCCTTCCAGGTGTGGTGGTGATACCGCGGTACGGCGGCGGCGGCGGGACAGGCGCTCCGTGCCGCCGCCGCCGCGACGTCTACTAGTTCTTCCTCCTCCTCGCTGGACCCTCTCAGGAGTTCCATGCAAGAGGTCAGCCGGTACATGTCAGCGGGACTCACCCCGAACGACTCGTCTGGTGGTGCCGCCGCCGCGGAGGAGCAGTCCGCCGTGCCGCGACCCCGTCCTCCTCCTCCGGTCTGCTGCTGCCGCTGCTGCGCTCCGAGTCCTTCGGCTGGGGCGGCGGTGTCGTCGTCGTCGCCGGGGGAACTTGTGTCCTCAAACGCACCGTCGGCGCCGATATAATTAGAGCAAACGGTGATGTCGTTCTGCTGGGCGCCCAGAGCCAAGGACACGGACACCGCGTTGCTCAGACTCTCACAAGTGTCCGAAACAATATTATAATCTGTAGTAGCAGCGGTCGGACCGCGTTCCTTTATCGTTGCCGCTGTCAATAAAGTGTCGGGAAGTTTATCCAACTCGGTGGCCGCTTTCGACCGAAGAGACATCTTCTTCTTGCCCCCCTCTCTGCCTAGAATTTCAGTAATTTTTATTTAGTGGCAAAATATGCACGAGAGAGAGTGTGTGTGTGTGAGTGTGCATGTGTGTGTGAAGAGAGAGAGAGAGAGAGAGAGAGAGAGAGAGAGAGAGAGAGAGAGAGAGAGAGAGAGAGAGAGAGACGAAGGGAGGAGGGAGAGAAAGAGAGGAGGGAGCAAATACAACGCTTCCCGAGGTGTGAGCAAGCGTTTGCCCAATGAGAGTTCGGTCATGTGTTTGTCTGGTTGCTCTCCGTAGAATAAAACCAGATCCAGATATACTCCAAAGTTAACCAATCGCCATAGAGGCGAGGAGGGAAGTCCTGGACCAATAAAGTGCTGCAGTACTTCAATGCCACTACTAGTGGGCGCATGTGAACTTTCTCTATGTCTCAATGGTTGTCAAAAAACATTTCATATCAAAAGGACCCTCAAATTAATATGTAGGGCCCATTTGGCCGCGGACCCCATTTTGACAATATTGTGCACCAGGGAGTGTCAGGGTGAACAGATGCCCCCTTTGCATGATGGGATAGTGGCAGTCCCTCATTTGCAACATGTCAGGCGTCCCACAAATTATTGAGACCCTGCCATTTGCAGTCTACTTACCGTATATATTAGGGGTGGGCAAAATGTTTGATATTTTGACATATCACGATGCCACGATATCAATATTGAATCATTTTAGAATCTATTTTTTGAATATTTATGTATTTATTTATTTGCTCATGTCACCCTATAGTCAAAAATCCAATAAGATTCCAATAAGATTGTAAATATTTTAGAATAATCCTATTGGATATTTTCATATAAAGAAAATCCAATAGGATTCCTAAAAGAATCTTATAGGAATCCCGTAAGCAAATCCTAGGATTTCTTATAGGATTCAAGATTTTTGGGGGGAAAACCAAAACTAGGGGTTATTGACCTTTGTGGTTCTATGGGGAAAGGGAGGAACTCACTATGTTTGTTCATCACACTATAGTATGTTAAGTAATATTTTAATAAGTGAAATCACTGAATACTGTATACCGGTGCCGGTAGGCTAGCTTTCTTTAAGCTTGTTAAAATTACAACAGAAATATCCCTCATGCTACTGTAGCCTACCAAGTGGCCTTAAAGCTACCATCTATGACCAAGATGTATAGCATTTTAAAACGTGAGAGCCAGAAGGGTGTAATTACAAAAATGAAAGGCAATATTTTGTCCTGTGGCCGAATACGACATCAAAGCATTTAAGTGTGAAGTAAATTTGTTATTTAATTTTCGAAACGGAAACTTTCTCTGTCATTTACCCTCTCAGAGGCTCATTTGGGGGAAGGCGGGCCGGAAGGGTTGGCGTTAGACTAACGGCGAGGGTGACGGTTAGACTGTTAGTCTCTGTAGTCTCTCCCTCCCTCACACACACACACAATCTTGCAGTGTGTCAGTGTTGGAAAGAACGTGAGAAATGCATGCTGTTGATATTATGAATTGGGAAAACAGGCAGAAGATTTTCAAATGGCAGGGAGGCGCCTCAAAGGGGGGTGGCCCAGAGCGCCAGTTGGCCCATCCCCGTCCCTGTTTTGGAGTGCAATATTGAGTTACACTCCAGATGAAATAAGTAATTATTGCCCTAACAAGAAGTTTCCATCTGCATACTCAGAGGGAGACCAGCTATAGTAGGCTACAATTTACAATTTAGGGATTTAGAAGATGCGCTTATTCCAGAGCATTTTACCTTAAGTAAAGGGAAAAAACATGCAATACAGAGTGGCTGAATTTACAAATTATACCTTGTACAATTTAATAATACATAATATATATGACATCTTATAAAAGTAAATGCTACTTAAAGGGGAACTCCACCCATTTTCCACATTTTACTATGTCGCTAATATACCTTAGAGATGTTGTGTGGACATAATAAGAAAGTTCGCTCATTCTGTGTTTTCCTAGAAATGGAGGTCTGAAAATATCATTAACATGGTTAAATACATCTTGATGACATCATCAAGATGTGTTTCACCATGCTAATGATTTATTTGTTTGTTTGTTTGTTTGTTTATTTATTTATTTATTTATTTATTCAGAGCCTTTTTTTCCCTGAAAGTCTACAAATGTTTTGGGCCAGAGGAAATCTCATGAGATCTCACCATGTGCTCCGTGCACATTCTATGTCCTGGTCTCATTACCTCCAAGCAACACCTTCATTCACCCTCCTGAGAAAGGAGGTTTGGAATCAATGAGGTGTGAATAAAGTGGGAATAGAGGGAGGAGTTAACAACATAGTATCACTCTCCAGCCTATACTATAAAGAAAGAAAACGGGAATCACACCTTTGAAAGTAATCTAAAAGCCTCTCAAGATGGCTAACACATATCTAGCCTGGAAAGCAGAGGAATGTGCCACAGGAAAAAAAATATATATACAGTATATAAAGTACCTGCAGGAGATTTTCCTGGCACTCCTGCAGTTCTAATTACACTTCGCTCACCCCAGAGTTGTGGATAACCAATCAGAGGTCACTATTCAAAGTGAGACTTGTTTTTTTGCTGTGATGTTGGTAATTGCCCCTTGGGAATAAATCTTACACACAGAAGTTTTTACACACCGAGTACAGTATGCAGCATATTAAGTCTGGCAATGCCAGGATACCATAATGACATATATATAGTATATCCATCAAACGAGGCGAGTGAGACGCCATACTGAATGTTACAAAGGTTGCTTCAGCTGACTCAGTGCCATTTGAGTTACATCCCAATAGGGCTAGAATGGTAAATCATCATGCAGCCTGTCAGTGACACAAAAATTATGGATACCTCCCCAAAAGTATTTGGGGAGAGCTGCACCCACAGACCTGTAGTCCCGCCCTACCGGTGTCTGCTTTCCTGAGTGGAGGATATGTTGCAAGTATGCCTAGCTAGAAAATGAGAAATGGTGCTGTATGGTCAAATCCAGGTAGGCATCATGATTACAACAGCGTATTATTCTGATGTGTTGGTCAGATTCACCCAATACTAACCCTGCCCCTAACCGCACACAAAACCACGTTGTCTGACTAATGCACTGTTGAAATTACAAGCGGATTCCTTCAAAATCTGTACACATCCGTCACCCGATACGGCACGGGTGTGAGATTGCGTTGCCAGTCAATATAGATCAGTAGGAAGTGTTTGTCCTTAAAACAGGCAACAATAACTCACAGCTAACAGATTTGATTTGATTTATTTATTAGATCCCCATTAGCTTACTGTACTTGCCAGCAGCGACTCTTCCTGGGGTCTCTGCACCACATAACAACATAATTTTCCATATCATTACATACAGACAACAAGACAGAGATAAACACAAGATTCCACTGTACAAAATGTCTGAAACTGGTTATTTATTCATGATTAATTTCAACACTTACCAGGAGTTGGATGTTATCTCTATAATTTTATCAAATTTTCATGACTGTATCCTACCAAATCATATCTAGCCTATAATGAACTTGAGGAATATGAAATAGCAAGAGAGTATAAGATATGATATATTAGGAATGGTTCTCCAAAGCCGTCAGAGTCACTTTTTCATTGACACCGTTTTCAGATCTAATGGCACAAAAATCATGTTATAAAAGAGCGTTGTATTATTTGCAATACTACCTACAGTATTTTTTCACAATTGTTAACACAAAAATCTGAAACTTGGCACAATTTGCACAATCTTCAATTCATGTATCTAATGGCTCAACACAATCTGCACTCCATTTTCTTGTTGCATTACCTGGTTGTCCAAACAGTACGCAGAAATGTTCAATTGTTGCACACACATACAGTACACATACAGTACAACAATGTATGTCAATGTATGTCTCAATGTATCAACCTACAACACACTTTGCTGTCAAAACACTACACTGATGTTTTGCCCGCACTTCTCACATAAAATCTCAAAGCATCAATCTACAACAAACAAGTAGTCAAATCTCTAAACAAGAGAGATCAACAACCAGAGAAGGAGAAGAAGAATAGTGAGAGGATGAGGAGAACATTCTCCTCATCCTCTCACTCTTACAGGATACTCTTAGAGAAGTAGGTGGACAGAGAGGAGGAGGGAGGAGAAGGAGAGGAAGAATAGAAAGAAGGACAGAGCGGTCATATCTAATGAGATTTGGGCAACTATGCTTGACCGTGTGCTCACATATAGTTTGACAATGAGCAACGCTGGATAGAGGGTCCAAACGATTCTCATTCTCAGCCACTTCACAGTTACAGTTTGTTTGTTTGACACAGATTCATTTTACACAATCAGAGATGCGTCATTATCCAGAGTCATTGTCACTGATGTGTGTTCCATGTCTATGATTGTGTTTTCAATTTTGAAAAAATGGCTGTGTGTACAAATATGAAAACACAAGTTCCGTTTTGGCAACAGTTCATAGATTTGATGGCAAAGAGTCATCATGGAAAAGGATCAGGGTTTGGCATTTTGCATGTGATGTTTTCAGTTTTGTGTATGCAGTTTTGAGAATGCTGTTAAGTTATGGAAAAACGTGTTAACAATTGTGAAAAACTGTAACTGGCTGCACAGCCAAGAATTATTATAACATTCCCACAAACCCAATCAGTAGCTGCTGTGGCCTACATTTCTACACTCATTCTCTCTGAATTTAACCTCTTAACCACAAGCACTGTCTAAATTATTTGGAAAAACAGCTGACCTACAAGCTCACAACAACTTCGCACTGCAGTGTGAGCGCATAGAACTTCTATTGTCGACAAAGATATAATGTGTGTGTTTTGTCTGTTTTGTTATATTAAATGTCCATAATTGCAACGGCAGGCTTTAAGAGGTTAAGCATCTCTCTGTCTCTCTCCAGGTATCTGCTGCTGCAGGGACTGTCTGCTCCCTACACTAAACTCTCTCACATGGACTCAAATTCGTCGATGCGCTGCTTGGTGTTGCCCTGGCGGATTTGACGGAGTGTCTTGTATTTGTCGCGGCCGTGTTTGACGTTCTCGGCATGGATCAGGTCATTGGGCGTCATCTTGCTTTCATCCATGGCTGTAGCCAGGTCTGTTTTCAAGACCTTGAGAAATGCAAATACATACACACACATGCGCGTGCACACGCACACACACGCACACGCACACGCACACACACACACACACACACACACATTTTATCCACCTATTCCTAGCAAAGACCCTTTCACACTAAAGGAATTTCATGATTTATCGCCGGCATGCCTACAGAATTTACATGACATGTGCTGTATGTGATATACTGTATGACCATGGTAAAAGGGCCATAGTAGGGCCGTATTAGATGGGATGTGGGCAGCGTTAGCCTATGTACGTTTGAGTAAATTGTTGTTGGCCCACGGTCTTCCTTGGTAGTCAACGGTTTGCCTCAGAAGTATAGATAGAATTGTGCAGAAGTAGCACAAAAGCAAGCCTTCTCGTTTTTATTTTGCAGTTCCACTAATTCCACTGATCTAGTGGGTTTGGAACTTTTTATACACCTGTATTTGAGCATTCACATTAGAACAGGCAATCTCAGGAAGTGCACCTGGTCTGCCTCTCAATAGGATATTGATATATTGAAAATTGAAATATTAATATACACATGAGACTGTTCTCAGGAGATACTTCAAAATGAAACTTCCCCTTGGGGATACGCTTTATATTATTAAATTCATCTCTCTAGTCTCCTCAATGTTCCGGGAACTCTTAAATATGGTGTTTACTCTAGTGATAGCCTATTGAGAATATTGGTTCAATGTGGCAATACGGCAGCTTTTCATCCTTGCTGTAGCTTTTGTTTCGAAATACAGTAGTTATGTCCAAAGACAAGTAGAAGGTTAAAATACATCACAAAAAGAAGAGGCAAGGGAGAGGAAGACACATATTTTCCTTCTTATTATCTTTATGAATAAGCATAAAAACTATTAAAAGGGTGTCGCTGGGGTTAATAATCCTCTGATATTGCGCAGACCCATAATTAACTAAAAACTAAAAATCCCATAGTGAAGTTAATAGGCCTAGCGGCTGGCCAGCCATGAAGTTGAAGAGCCTAGCTGCTTTTGATACAAAAGTGTTCATAAACTGTTCATTCTTGCACGTCACCGAACAGAACCGGGCCTTGGTTGGGAGACATTCCACTGCTGGTCCGTGCGGTGGCTGCCAGTCCATACGGCGGCAACTGCTGACCACAACGGCGGCAGTGTCTCCTCTGCTCTCCCAACATGTGTGGCCGGACACATGCCTGGTCACCCATGCAGGGGTTGACACTAACGTCTCCGAGGCACTTGCCCCTCGGGCAAGTGCAAGTTAGGTTCTACTTGCCCTCAGGTCATTGTCACTTGCCCCCCAAAAATATATTGTAAATTTTGCATTTAAGTTTACTGGTAGTCCGGGGACCACCAGTGGTCCCTGAGAAAGTTTCAGGTGGTCCCCAGTTAAGTTGGTTAACCAGATGTAACTCTTGAGAACGTAAAAATGAAACCAAATGGACCCTTGCGGGTCCATTTGGTTTCATTTTTACACTCTCAAGAGTTAAAATTCATCATCTTAATTAGCCCCAAGTCTACACAACTAGAGAATGTAGAAGATTAGGTCATTTTGATGTGCATGTTAATTTGCCTGTTTTGTTTCCCAAATTGTGGATAGCTAGAAAGCAGGGAAAGACACAGAGGCAGAGTGCAATGACTGCCTTCAAGACAAATTTATCTTGTGTTGTGTTATAGTGCACTAAGTTGCACACTTGCCCGATCGGGCAACCAGGCAGCAGTCTTCACTTGCCCCACCATTTTTTCTACTTGCCCCGGGCAAGCGGGCAAGTGTTAATGTCAACCCCTGCCCATGTCTCCCAACAGTGTGTTGCTGGGTTAAGATACAAGCACGCGTTGCTGGTTAAATCTCACCCGTGGTTTCTCTGTGACGTTATTAGGTTAGTTTAGGGTTTGGGGTAGCGTGGCGGACAGATATGAATACATACAATGTCGCCGCTGTTATCAGCTAGTGTGGCGCGACTGATGCCACTGCCGGAAAGTGCGGTCGCGATCTCTCCGCTTGTCTGTTCTGCCAAGATTTTGTGGAGAGGAATCAGATGACTCACTTTGTCCATTAAGGCAGATCTATGGTGAACAGATCCAATCTGTTCATTTGCGGGACGGAAGTATCTCTTGTGTGGGACAAGGGGACGAAACGTTGTTGATGCCTTGATGTCATAATCCACTATAAGCCTATAATAGTGCCTATCATTTTGTTATTAAACACCTCTGGCATCTCACATTTTGTTTTAAAATGTGGTCATGGATGGCATGGCTGACTTGGTACTGGAGCATATCAGGATAATTTTCATGTTATTATTATTATTAATATTATTATTACCCTTATTATTAAAAATCCCTGCCAAAATTCTTTGTTACAAATTGTACCATTGAAAACGGATTATACAAAGTACAGCCTTCATTGGTCAAGTGAACAATTACAGAAGGAAGGAATGGGTTAGACTGTGACTAACTGTGGCTCAGAGGTAAATGGACATTGTAAGAAAAATCAATAAATACACAGTAAGGTTTGAGTAGGCCTATTTGCTGTGGTTCGGCACTGGCCAAGGCATAGATGTGACACACTATGCGAAGTGTGTGTTATGGTAGAATGTCATGAATGTGCCCAAGTCTGAAATTTTCTCTCAGAACCGGTAGCCTAATAGAAAATCTTACCATCTCCAGCTCGAGACAGGACATTTTATCACAAAGCAACTGACAGGCAGGCAGGCGGGCCAGCATCCTCCTTTTGAGCAGAATGGATTCTCATGTATATTTTAGCAGGCTTAAAAACACTTCTTGCAGGAAAAGAAACAATGAGAGAGCTTGACAACTATTTGGGGACAACCTATTAGGGCACTTGAACACTACCATGTCACAATGTGGGACAGGGTCTCAACGTGTGGGATGCTTGAAAAGTCTTGGAAATGCCGGACTGTGCCACGCAAAGGGGGACCTCTGGGTCACCCTACCGCATCTCTACCGTGCAGCTCTCAACAACAGACTCCAGTGCCTCCGGCCAGTTTGTTCAGCTGCTTGGCATCTCCGTGACCTTGTCCATCACGCTGCCTTCCCAGCAGACTGAAGCGCCGAACAAGATACTTGCCACCGCTGACTGGTAAAACATGCATAGCATTCTGCTGCACACACATATCAATGGATCTGAGCCACTTCAGAAATAAGAGCCTGCTCTATCTTTTTTTAGTGTCTGTGTTCAGATCTGATCCATGTGAACTTGCAGGTACTTATAGGACTGTACTTGTTCATGGTCGCTTGCACTCAGTAGTCCTCAGTAGTCTACATCTCCTTAGCCTTGGAGATGTTTAGTAGGAGCACCGCGCACTCCATTCCTTTGTCCATAATACCTCTTCCTGCCTCTGACACGTTTAATTACCAATGGGTGCTGTCAGTCATCTGCTTTATCACGTGGTTTCCATTATTTCAATTTAATTTCTAAGAACGTTCAGTGTTCATTGTCTCATAAATTACATTGATCAAACAGACTATACTGACTATCAAATGAGCTGTGATTTAGACTATCATGCACCTGTGTGAAGTGAGGGCGTTTTTTATCGTAATATCCATAAGCCAGGTTGACCTTGCAAGGTGTTGATATCTAAAAGGAACAAGCTGCCCTGTTACTGGACACTAGTCTCTGAATAAAATAAGATGGGTAGGATATATGAGATACTGGTACAACAGCATAGACGCTGGTGCTGGATCATAGGATGCTACTATGATTGAAAACACCCAGGCATGTCTGCCTTGTTAGCTTACAGGTAGGCCTACGTGTTTCGGCTAGGACAGGGGTCAGCAACCTGCGGCTCAGGAGCCGCATGCGGCTCCAGAACACAGCCCTAGTGGCTCAGTGGCTGTAGCATTATTACATACACACACTGGGGTGATCCACACCAAAATAATATAAACATTTCAGTCACCCAAAACGCGTTGCGCTGTCTGACGGTTGCCAGTTAAAGTAGCACTTGGCCATGTCAAAAAAGCCCAGCAGTTATCAGAGGTGGAGCTTTCAATCTGAACCACCCATTTTCAACAGTTTACTCAGTTTACTATGTCATTAATATACCTTAGAGATGTTGTGTGGACTAGAAATGGAGTTCTGTAAAACTCCTTTATTTGTTTTTTTTTAACTCCATTTCTGAAGAAAGGTTGTGTTTCACCATGTTAATGATTTTTCTTTGAGGACCTTTTTTCTGAGAGTGTCAGGAAAAAAATAAAATAAAATGCGGCTCCAGACAGATTTTGAATTTAATTTTGGATCGAAAATGGCTCCTTCAACATCTTGGGTTGCCGACCCCTGGGCTAGGAGCACCAATCAGAACATTAAAATACCGTCCTCTATCCAGATACATTGGCTAGCAGCTAGCTTTAACTAGCTGAGTTTAGCTCTAGCCTTTTGTCCATGGGCATTATAAGCAGAAGATTTGAAAATCTTCTGCCTATAATGTCCAAAATAGGAATTGCAGGTTGGTGAACTTAAAGGTAGGGGAAGTGATTTGAAATTCATGGTGTAGTACCAGCCTGGTGAACTAGGGGCCCCCAAAAGTAGCTACACTATGTGAACCTGCTGCTCTCTCCTGATTGGAGGAGAATTGTGGTGACCTGGGGAACTTTTATTAGCTCCTCTGCTAACATGGGGGAGGGAGAAACTCCATATGTGGTTTCCACACCTTATAATAGAGCATTTTAACAGAAAAAAATATTTTTTGGGTGATATCTGACAAAAGTGAAATCACTTCCCCTACCTTTAAAACAACATTTGTCAAAAGAACAAATCCAGACCTTAAGGCTTCTCCTCAGCCTCTGGTTCTTCTGCGCCTCCGTGGTCCTCTCCTCCTCGCTGCGGTCTCGGACCATGCCGGGTAACGTCAGCTCAGCGCTGGCCTCAGCGTTGCTCTCGTCTGTCTCGTCGTGATCTTGCATGTGACAGTTCACTGTGTCCTGGATTTGCACGCCCATGAGTTTAACCTTGAGCTCCTCCTTGGTCCGCTCCAAATCAGCCTCCACCATCACGGCCTGTTGAACACAAGCACAAACACGCGCGCACACACTACTTGGTTACCGTAATTTCCGGATTATAAGCCGCACCTGACTATAAACCGCACCAGGCTTATAGTCAGGTGCTTCATGTTAGAGCAGTGGTTTTCAACTTTTTCACAATTTAACAACATCTTCACCCCACAGACCCCAAAACTAAAGATTTCTTTTGGTTTTGTTCACAATTCCAGGATGGATTTTCGCAAACAAAAGAGGCAAAACATCAAAATTAGACCAAAATGAACATGACTTATTAATTAAGTGGTGCTAATTTAGATGGTGAGTATCATAACTCTTGAGAGTGTAAACATGAAACCAAATGGACCCTTGCGGGTCCATTTGGTTTCATTTTTACGCTCTAAAAGAGTTACATCTGGTTAACCAACTTTCCATCATTTAGTCTGCGGTGCCCACCTGGAACCTGTAAAAATCCATAGATTGGCCGCACTGTTGTATAAGCCGCGGGGTCAAAAGCATGTGGAAAAAGTAGCGGCTTATAGTCCGGAAATTACGGTATATATCAGCAGAAATGCAAAAGATCTGAAACCTCCCAGAAATTATGGGCTGAGTTTCATTAGACATATCTGGAATTCTTTGTTTTGTATTTGGAGCACACATGCACAGTACAATACACATCAATGCTAGTTAAATCTAGGCCTAGATTTTCGTCATTGTTAAACCCCTTATATCCCTTAACTTCTTTGCCTTTATAAACTATTAAAAAAACATATTCAGTAGTTCAAATGGCCAGTCTACAAGCTCACAACGTGTTGTTAATAGATTGACATGTTGAACTATTCCAAAAATCTTTTCAAAATAGTAAAAAAAAGAAATAAGTGAATTTGGATAAGGGGTTTAACAGGTAACAAAAATGGAGCCCCTAGTCTCAAGTTTAGGTTAAAAATCATTTGGTGGACTGTTTATTCAATGTCCTTACAAATAGCCTAATTTTCCATCTCAATTAGTAGGAATTCAGCACAATTATGTATAGTACATTCACACATCCCGCATACTAGTGCATTCTCCTATCGTGTGAACATTCTGTATCCTCATATGATTCTCAGCATCTTGCACACTGATGCACTGCTGAAGCCACACCACTGCACTAAGCAAAAGGACTACCTGTTTTCATGTATGTTCAGGGCTGCACATAACTATTTTAGTCCAGTACTCAGAGGAGCACCTGGGGATGTTACTTGGTGCTCCCAAAATGCGGCGACCATCGCCGGGCCCTGGGACCCCTTTTTTCCACTCCGTACAGCCCGATCAATGTACAGTATTACAGTACAGGGCGATAGTTTGGGCGTTGCAATAGTGGCTAGCCTAGTAGTAGTACTACTACCTGCATACTACATCCATTAAAAATACTAGTAGTATTTTAGACTTAGAGGTCAGAATTAGTTAGAATTATTTCATTTTCAAGGCTTTTTTACTGGCCCAGTCAGGCAGTCATTATGAGCCCCAGCTGTGTGGTGCTCAAAGGAGCTTTCCACCCCTGGATTGACAGCTCATTGTAGGATTTTTGGTGCTCCTGAGCACCGGAGCACCACTTATGTGCACCCCTGTGTATGTTCATATTGTAGTAATGATGATGCGAAAGCTGCAGAGCTGGTTCAGGCAGACATTTCAAAGTACTGTAGTGCCAAGTGCTGCCAACTCAGGTGATCAGTCACATGCATGCTTCACTGGACTGGAACAGACTATTTAAACCTTCCCGTTTACCCCAAGGGTATGGAGGACAGATGCTCTACGTCATGACACGCGCCGCAGACGTACTGGGTGGCAAACTGCAGCTAGACGTTTGATGCCATTCATTGAAGAGACCCAGGTGGATAAGCTTATGAATAAATATCTTTGAATGGACACATCACACTATGTTTTCAGAAATTGGAGGTATTTAAAAGAGCACAGAGTACATTGAATTCTGAGTGGGCAATGTTCGCTCTGGCAGATTCATCAGTATTTCAGGGCTGTTTGTCTAACAGCCCAGTTAGAAACTCACTCTACTGCCTTTTACATGCATACCGTGTAATAAGATGGCATACTGTGCAAATCAATAAAAAACAAATGACCTGTTTGGCCTTACAGTACGCTTTAACGGTGGGTGATGGACAAAAAACGTTGCCCGATATCAGCGAGGCCGGCGGTCATTACCCTAAATTCTCGCTTAGAATGGCATGCAAAATGAGTACCGTAAACAACGGTGCTGTGGTGCACTTTAAAAAAAACTGTGGTGGAGGAGGAAGTGGGGCGGAACTAGGAAGCAAACTGCGCCGAATGGTTTCGGGTCAACAGCAAAAAAAGGCAGCACTTGGCTCTGATTGGTTATCCCCGGCCAAACGTCGCCCGATTCGGCCGAAAAGCTCACCAATTTTTATCTTTCCGGGCGACGTCGCTCGCCCTCGTCGGCCGACGTTCACCGTTCTGCTGCTGTCGCCCGAATCAGGGGCTCCCATAGAGAAATAATGGATGTCGGGCGACGTCGCTTTAATCATCGCCCGCCTCCCCCGCCGTTAAAACGTAGGGTTATTTCATTTCCCTGCACCCATTATGTAACAAAGGTCGTTACCGTTAAACATGGTGTTTGTTCATGAGATCCAGGTTGACTTTAATCCTTTCCACCACACTTCCAGCTCCAACTTGCCTCGTAGTACCTGATGAACGCTGACATATTTGCCAGCTGGTATTGCAAGACCAAGAAAGTGACGTATTTGTCCTAGCCTTACAGTATATTTAGCAGCTCATGCCTTGCTCTGCTGTCTGCTGTGCTGTGCTGTGCTGTTCTGAGGCTGTCTGCTGTGTTGTACTGCTGCTGTCTGCTGTGCTGTACTGCTGCTGCTGCTTGCTGTGCTGTTCTGATGCTCAGCGGCCGTGTTTCTATGATCTCCTTGGGGGATCCAACTCTTTCCTTCACTGTAATGTCTACTGGGCAGGTTTTATTATGGATATGTTCACGCTTACAGGGAATTCATACAACGCAAACCTGACGCAAACATATGCATACATTACTTAGTTATTATTATGCTCAGATTTTATTTTTTCTTACCGAACAGGGATGAAAATGAGATATTTTGGTGAAGTAACAAATAACAGCCTAAAACTAAATATTGCTCAGTTATGCTAAATGATGTAATACTGTCAATTAGCATGGGGTGTGTTATAGTTGAAATGCATCCATATACACGTTTATAGTGCTGCATATGGATTCATATACTGTATGTAGCCCTCCATCTATGATTTGTTTTCATTCATTCAGTTTTATGCATTCTACCGTGCATATGGTGTCTTTCAAGAAGAGTGCTTGCTCTCAATCATCCTTGTCGAATAAATAAAGATAAACGAATAAATAGAATGAACAAGACAGCGTATGGTATATAGGTGTATGTAAGCATGAAAATGCACGGTTCCAGAACACAGACATTCCAGATGAATTAAAGATGAGGCTCTTGTGGAAGAGAACAAAACAAACAATAACAATTGCTCGTGGTTCCATCATCATCTGCTCACCAAATGCAGGAACTGAGCCCTCATCACAGACAATCACATAAATTTCACATCACGTTTTTTATTAAATGCCATTTTCCGTGGCTGTGATCACGCTTGATTGATGCTTTAGATCTGAAAGCTGTTCGTTTCTGCCCTAAAAACAGGGGATGATGCTCCCGTAACTGCTGGCGTTGTGTTTGTTTTACGCAAGCATAGACACAGAGAGAACTTTCAACTTTTAGTTTAAACGTCTATATTCTGATGCAAATACTTGTTATAGCATTTCCCACGTAACAGGCTCCAACTCTGCTTTTCCTTTCCTCTTAACTTAGTGTCCTGAACGCGTTTTGGTGTTTTATCTGTTGAAAAATAGCAGATCAACAAGCTCATGTCGCGCCACCGAACATGAGCTTGTTGTTCTGCTATTTTTGAAAAATTGTGAAAATGTGCTGCAAATCTCTGAATACATTATTTTGGAAGCAAACATTTTTAACTCAAGAACCCCGAGAACAACATGTTTTCAGATGGCGGTCTGCAGCCCAAATATGGATAACTAGATGTTAGCATCACTGACACAGAGCACAGATTTTCAACTAAAATCTAGTGTCAGAAACTATAGAATCTAGTGAACTCGATCCTTCAGAAATTAGATTCTAGTGTGATCCTAGCATCAGAAACTATAATTTAGTGTCAATAACTATAGACTAGTGTCGGAAACTACTGTAGAATCTAGCGTCAACGCTAGAATGTTGCTGCAGCTATAATCTGGCATCAGAACTACTGTATAATCTGGTGTCAGAAATTACAATGGGTTAACTCTGAGGATGGAGATTATACAGTAACTGTGCATAAAAGCACAGAATAAACAGGCACTGATGTCTTCTTTTCCAGCAACTCTGGTGCCAGTGTATGATTGAGTATAAGTTCTGGGTAAAGTTCCCAGTGAACATAGTTGGGTGTGACTTTTGTTTTACCCACCGTTTGACTCCTCATCTTTAATGCATGTGGAACATCACCTCACACTCACCCTCTGCTGCCACCTCTTTGCCTCTTCATCCTTTTTCTTCTTTGCTTCCTCCAGTTGAGAGATCTTAGAGGTAAGCTCCGCTAGCTCAGTGGCCTATAAGCACGCACACACGCACACACGCACCACACACACACACACACACGCACACACACACACACACACACACAATATTGATCTTAGGTGTGGAACTAACACCAAGGCTCCTATTTTCATCAGTGCCTTTACCAGTTATCCCTAAACTTCTTTACTTTGTTTTTACTATTTTGAAAAACTATTTTTGAAGTATTCAGAAGTGCAACTACGTGTGGGGGTTCCTTGTTACATGTCCGAAATGGTAAGGAAATGAGAGTTACCATGTAGGGGAATAGCTGTACCATTCAAAAAGGGGGAACTAGGGCTCGGGGTGTGTGTGTGTGTGTGTGTGTGTGTGTGTGTGTGTGTGTGTGTGTGTGTGTGTGTGTGTGTGTGTGTGTGTGTGTGTGTGTGTGTGTGTGTGTGTGTGTGTGTGTGTGTGCGTGCATGTGTGTGCATGCGTCCGTGTAGTCAGGGCTACTTAATGTAACTTTAGCTTAGTCATTTTAAAATGAGTATCAAGTATTTAAGAGTGTCAATTGACCTATACTAGCTAAGCCCCTCCCCAAACTGCTAGGATCCAATCACAGCTAAGCATGGCAAATGGTATGTTAGACAAAGCTCTCCACCATAGTTTTCCAATATGATAAAACATTGTTTTAAAAAATAAATGTCACATGCATGTTTTTCTAGTGCATATGGCAGACCAAGACCAATAATTTGCACTTTAAAGTCTTCAATTCTCAGTATGTTTGTCCAATCAAGCCTGAACAGAGACTTGGGTACTGTGTATAACTGGGTTAAAGACTTGTTCTTAAAACCTCCAAAACAAAATGTATGATGCTTGGCTCAAGGCACAAACTAGCAAAATCTCCTAGACTTACGTTGAACCTAGGAAATGCGACAATTCAACTGGTAGAAAGTAATAAACTTCTTGGAGTTATGGTTGACAGCACTCTTGCTTGGGCCAGTCATATAAATACTGTAAGGACTGTACTGTAAGGAGATGCTAAGGACTATTGCTCTATAGCAGGGGTTTTCAACCTTTTTGACTCCAGGGACCACCATTTATTCAGCATTTGAGCCACGGACCACCATTTGATTACATTTTGACATCAAAGACCTAAAATTAAAGAATTATTTTGGTTTTGTCCACAATTCCAGGCTGGATTTTGCAAACAAAACAGTGTAAACTTCTTAATTAAGTGGTGCTAACTCAGATGATGAATATTTTAACTCTTGAGAGTGTAAAAATGAAACCAAATGGACCCGCAAGGGTCCATTTGGTTTCATTTTTACATTCTCGAGAGTTACATCTGGTTAACCAACTTTCCATCATTTAGCCTGGCGACCACCTGGAACCTTCTCAAGGACCACTGGTGGTCCCCGGCCCGGACCACCTGTTGAAAACCCCTGCTCTATAGTATGGTCATCCGCTAATGGTGCCGAAATCAAGAAACTAAAGGTGGTACAAAATAGAGCTGCTCGGTTAGTACTAGGCTGCTCTATGAGAACGAATGTTGCTGTAATGCATGAGAGTCTTGCCTGGCTCTCAGTGTAGGATGATTTCCAACTCACTTATCCTGTTCAAGTCAGTCGTGACAAATTATGGTCCAGTCTTTATACACCATCAAATCATTCTCAATAGTTCTGTTCATGCTCATAATACAAGGAACGCCAGTAATGGTCAACTGGTCATTCCTAGGCCTAGGACAAATGCCTTGAAGAGATCTTGTATTTATAGAACCCTGGCACGGTGGAACAATCTACCAAGTGAACTCTGTTCTATCGAGTCTAGATTAACTTTTAGAAAGTCTGAAAATTATGTTGTCTAACCAATAATCTTCATCTCTCATGAGCTTATTTATGTGTAGATGTGTATGTATGTATGTATGTATGTATGTATGTATGTATGTATGTATGTATGTATGTATGTATGTATGTATGTATGTATGTATGTATGTATGTATGTGTATGTGTACACACACACACACACACACACACAATATATATATATATATATATATATATATATATATATATATATATATATATATATATATATATATATATATATATATATATATATATATATATATATATATATATATATATATATATATATATATATACTGTATATATATAAGCTGTTAAAAATGATGTTGTTACCGAATCGTTTCTAATTGCTATTTTATTTATTTTTATCCTTTCTTCGCATTTTATCTTTGTCTTCTTTTCTTGACAATGCAAATGTTTTTAGTTTAGTTAGCATTTTCTGCTCATATTTCATATGATATATACAGATATATATATATAAATCAATAATTGTATTTTCTGTATACTGTATCTGTGGTTGACCCCAGGAAGACTAGCTAGCTGTGCTAATGGGGATCTCTAAATAAAATCAAAATCAAGCCAAAATTATAGTTGATCTAATTTACAAGCTCACGATGACTCATGATGACATGTTACCAAAGCCTGTCAATCTGCAGATTTCCCGGA
This sequence comes from Benthosema pterotum, assembly GCA_039105355.1. Classification (NCBI taxonomy): domain Eukaryota; kingdom Metazoa; phylum Chordata; class Actinopteri; order Myctophiformes; family Myctophidae; genus Benthosema; species Benthosema pterotum. The sequence continues at coordinate 44,877,877 of CM076984.1, read as the reverse complement.
ATGTTATCTCGCAGCTAGGGCTCAGGTGGTTATAAGAGACGGTATTCATGTTGCTCCACAGGATGAATGCTCCCAGTGAACACGAGGTTTAATTGGCAGAATCATATGCTTCTATGAGCTCTACACCAGGGGTTTTCAACCTTTTTGATGCCAGGGCCCACCATTTATTCAGAATTTGAGCCACGGACCACCACTTGAGGACATTTTAGCCCCACAGATCCCAAAACTAAAGATTTTTTTTGCTTTTGTCCGTCTTCTAGTTGTGTAGACTTGGGCCAATTCAGATGATGAATATTTTAACTCTTGAGAGTGTAAAAATGAAACCAAATGGACCCGCAAGGGTCCATTTGGTTTCATTTTTACGTTCTCAAGAGTTACATCTGGTTAACCAACTTAGCTGGGGACCACCTGGAACCTTCTCAGGGACCACTGGTGGTCCCCAGACCACCTGTTGAAAACCCCTGCTCTACACACAAAGAACCCTAAGTAATGTACCACATTAACATGACAACCTCACAGTTGCCCCTGTCCCTGGACTGGGTCACCAAAACTCACAGACCATTTTGCAGTCCGTGTGTGTCCGTCCGTCCGTCATCGTGTACAGCTAACCTGCCACACCACTGGTCCGATCCATGCCAAACACACACAATACCTGGATGCCAACATAGTTTTGGGGCCCTCCTGGCCCCAAAACTATGGAATGAACTTCCCCCTGCAATCAGGACCTCAGACTCACTACCTATCTTCCGCCGCAGTCTTAAGACACACCTCTTCAGACTCCATCTCAGCCCATAGCACTTGTATACCAACCCACAGTTCTTGCTGCAATGACTTATATAGGTTGCCTAATGTATTACAATGTTTTTAGCGCTTCATTGTATGTTGTAAAATGTATTGTAAATCCAGATTAAATTGTAAACTTTTCACCATTGTAAGTCGCTCTGGATCAAGAGCGTCTGCTAAATGCCTAAATTGTAAATTGTAATTGTAATGAACCTCTGCCCCCGCATTTTTCTAGAAGGGGCTGTTATCGCGCCACCATGAGCTTTTCACATTTTTACGTACACCTGTACCGATCCGCATGAAACATTGCACGCACCCTCACTCGAGCACAAGGACAAATCTTTGCAAGACACACTCTTTCATATCACTTCTCCAGATTCTGTGCCAAAATCACATCAATGGTTACAGAGTATCTCTATTGTTATGTGATCAAGAAGGATCTGTCCCATATTTCATATTCCATCCGAATTGGCTACAAGTGTCATCCAAAGTTTGCAGGTCTCGTTCGTTTTGAACAAATTATGTTATATTATGCTATGTTATATTTTCACATTGGCCTGTTACAGTGCCACCAACAGGTTCTTTTCCAAAACACATTTTTGGAACAAAATGCCTCAAATCATCCAATTACCATCAAAGGCATTAGAAGAAATGGCACCCTTTTCACACTAACACCAAGTTCCAACAAGTGGCCACAGCCTGCCCTAGTGGAGAGGTGTGCAGGGAAGGGCAATTTTTCTATTCTCTTTTCAAATATCTTTGCCAAAAATAGTCAATCACAACAATGCATGCAACCTGACAAAGTGCAAAGTTGTAAGCTTCTTTAGATGATGTTCCCACCAAAATATGAATGCTGGAGACATTGTTCCCCATCTGTTTAAACGCTGTGGAATGTATAACAAGACTAAATGAAATATTGATTACAGGACTGTCTCAACTCAAGCTTTTGGGCTTGGCGCCGACTACTAATATATCACACAAGAGACAAGACAACAGGATCAGGCCAGGAAATCAGGCCAAACATATAGTGTGTCTACTAAATACCTCTCACTTGAACAGGCTGAACTAAAGGTAAACAAACCCTAACCCTACTTAACCAGGCATGGGTTAGATCCATTATGTGTTAAGGGTCGCGAGTGGTCACACGTGCAGGGTCACCGGAAGCAATCAGGGTTCCAGAAGGTTCGATATGGATTGGGATGAAATAAAAGGATTGAGCTGAGAAATAAAGATAAGTCGGGAAGAGGATTGACTTGCGTCTAACATTACACTATAAACCATCTGAGGATGGCCTATGAGGAAAGGATAAAAGAAGGGAAGGAAGTGACGTAACAGCTGGGAAGGGATTACGTCACTCCCAACAGTACTCCCCCTCTGACGAGCGCGTCCGCGCGTGAGCATGGGAAAGGAACGGCGGGCTTCGTCGGAGGCGTCCAGGACAGGTGGGGGAAGCCGACGGCGTGGAAGCCAGACGGGAGTAGAAGTGGGGCCAGGTGGGAGATCGGAGGGCTTCGTCAAAGATGCCCAGGACAGGCGGGGAACCCGACGGCGCTGAAGCCAGACGGGAGTGGCCAGGTGGGGTGTTGATCAGGTACCCCAACGGGTGCGCCTGCGACGGACTGACGATCCTTGGAGAACCGAGATCGGTGGGGGAATGACCCTTTGAGAACCGGCATCGGTGGGAGGAATGACCCTTTTGGAATCGGGGTCGGGGAAAACATGGTAAGGTTTGGTAGGGTTTGGGTTGGGTGGGTTAACGGTCTCAGGGTTGGGTGGGTTAACGATCTCAGGGTTGGGTGGGTGGGGAACTCTTCAGTCGCGAGGGTAGATGGGATCTGGGTAAGGGGGGATAAAGGGCTCCGGCTTGGGTTGAAGTTGGGGGAAACAGTCTAGGAGTTGATCAAGCTTCGTGGACTGCTGGACGAGAAGGTCAAGGAGGAGATCAAGTGGCGGGACTGTTCCTTAGCTGTGGCCTCCAAAACAGAAAGTCTTTGGCCTCAGGCTGAGGCGTCGGACAGAGAGCAGTCCATGATCTCGTGGTCCTTGGTCCTGACTCCTGCCAGGAGCTCCAGGGGCTAATGGGGTTTCAATCAGGATTCCGATCGGTTCATCCTTCACAAAGGATGTGGGCTTCGGGTTTGCTTCATAGTTTCCCGCTGCGACCAAGAGAGATGGTTTATAACTGTTAAGGGTCGCGAGTGGTCACACGTGCAGGGTCACCAGAAGCAATCAGGGTTCCTCAAGGTTGGATGGGGGCTTGGATGAAATAAAAGGATTGAGGTTAGGAAATAAAGAGGATCGGGAAAGGATTGACCTGCGACTAAGATTACACTATAAACCATCTGAGGATGGCCTATGAGGAAAGGATAAAAGAAGGGAAGGAAGTGACGTAACAGCTGGGAAGGGATTACGTCACTCCCAACATTATGAAGGTCAATTTGCACATCTCTCTGAATGGATGTCTGTCTGCGTTGGGTGTGCAGACACGCAAATATGGACTGGCCATGATGTAGCTGGTACCACAAAATGACTCCATGGCCTTTCTTTAAGCTCCACCCTTCGGCCAACATGTTCCCCGGAGGGGAACCCAACCCATTTGAGTTCTTGATCCAGCACCACCCTCTCCTTCAAATATCATTGCACCATTATCGCACCAGACCAAAACCTAAATTTAAGACCCACACACTCCCACACTCAAAATCACACAGCCATTTGGTATCTACTGTAGACAACATGGGCACAAGGTTTTGTGCGTCGGCGGACAAAGATACTAAATGCAATTTGTGCTGCAGCCAATTTCGCCTCATTTGTTGTGCCGGACAGAAGTTAGAGCCCTTCGTCTTTTTTGTCGTTTTGTCTATTGTTGCGGATACAGTTCATGTGGGCACATTGGACATTTGGGCGCCTCAATGTAAAATTGGCGATTTTGTCCAAAAATATATATATTTGAAAAATGATCAAAAGTTGTGTAAAGAAAAATTGTGTAAAGTATACATGATATCTTTACTGTTTATCCTCCCAAATGGCTGGATATACAGGTTTTGTTACAATTTGCAGAAATACTAGCCCTTATGTTGTCAAATGTTTAAGCATGTGTAGTGTGTAGAGGGGATTGAACGCCATGCAGTCCCCCACTTGCCAGACAAATGTACAAGCTGTCATGCCACCAGGGCTGAGCCCGACTGGGTGGGCTGTTGTGAGCCGAACGTCCTCGCACCACAGCGCCACGGACCACCGCACACAACATCCCTCACGTCCCTCCTGCAATGATCCCTGCGGTCCAAGTCCCTCCCGCCGACAACGCCAGATTGTAGCGTTGCGCAGGAGCAGGCACTGAACCCCAGACCCCCACTCGCCAGAACCCGATGCACAAACCGGTCGTAGCAATAGAGCTGAGCCTGATTGGCAGGGCTGTTGTTGGTCTGGTCTTGGCTGGAGGCTACACATGCAACGATCGTGTACTTTTTACGACATACCTGGGCATTATGCGGCCCGGGGGCCAAATGCGGCCCTTTGGCTGACTCTGACCGGCCCGGGGACCACCAGTGGTCCTTGAGAGAGTTCCAAGTTAAATATGGAAAGTTGGTTAACCAGATGTAACTCTTTGAGAGCGTATAAATGAAACCAAATGGACCCTGGCGGGTCCATTTGGTTTCATTTTTACACTCTCAAGAGTTAAAATATTCATCATCTGAATTAGCCCAAAGTCTACACATTCAATCAGAGAATGTAAGAGAATGGTCATTTTTGTTATCCTGTTTTGTTTCCCAAATCCAGCCTGGAATTGTGGACAAAAACAAAAGAAATCTTGAAGAAAGTTTTTGGATCTGTGGGGCTAAAATGTCATCAAATGCAGTGGTCTGTGGCTCAAATACTGAATAAATAGAGGGCCCTGATGTCAAAATGGTTGGTCTTACTCTTACTTTTATCTTGAAATTAAATTAATATTACGCAGACTTTAGTTCAGCCTTTATAGTCTTGGCCCTCCACAATATTTTAGGTATCGCATTTGGCCCCTTGGGAAAAATAATTGCCCAGCCCTGTTTTACGACCAAAATAGGCGATTTTATGTCGATGTGCCCTGATGTCCAGCGTGCACCCCGTTTGACCTGTTATCATTGTGACACGTGATATTAGTGTTATTGTTGTGTGTGTGACTGTGCACCACGTTGTCCTGGTTGCGTTGCTGGTTGCCGGACTGGTCTAGCAGAGCAGCTTTGGCCTCCACAGCAGCCCTGCGGTCCATGTCCAGCTTCTCTGCCTCCTCCTGGGCCATGGTCCTCTCCTTGTCCAGTTCCAGGGCCCTGCGCGTCTGTTCCTCCAGCTCTGAAACACACACACGCACGCACGCACGCACGCACGCACGCACGCACGCACACACACACACACACACACACACGCACACACACACACACAAATAGACTTGGAGTTGTGGAAAAAGTAAAAATGCCCAAAAACGGACACAAAGGCTAAGGTTTTAGGCAATTTGACTTCCCTGTACATTACAATGCCTGTACATGAATTATTGTAAAATACAGTTTAAAAATGATTTCCACATTTCTATTTGTCTTTAAACTGTCTGAATCTTTAAGGCATATCGACTCTGACCTTTAACCAGACAGAGAAACTACAGCAGCAGAAAGAGACATTTGTATTCAGATTGTCATCTGACCATCCTGAGCTCTCTTGGTCTGCTCCTCAATCTGCCTCAATCTCTCCATCAGCTCCATGGTCTCCCGGGCAATCTTCTCGGCTTCCTTCTCAGCGTTCTCTCGCTTCTTCTTTTCGCTCTCCAGCAAGGCCCTGAGAGGAGATCATCACGCATAAACAGAAAACTCCATCGACAAAATGGGAAAAAGTATGAAAACTCAGCAGTTCTCTCTCTTATTTTGTTTTTAGGCGAGGGAGTGCGAACTGTCAACGGTAACGAGCACAGCTTGAGCTGCGTCTAACCTTCCCACCTTTCCATCTGCCGTTTGTTCTTCTCCTCCTTGGCCTGGGCCTTCATCTGCTGAACCTCGATAGTGTCAGGCTTCCGTCTGCGCATGTACAGGTCATGGTTCCCGATGCACAGCGCCAGAATGCGCTTGTTAATGCGGAGACGGGGGGCGTAGAAAACAAAGTCCTTGAACACAAAAAACAACACAAGTCTGTGAAACATCTGGAGCCATCCCATGGACTTTAGCAACAAGTTTATGCTTCGTTTCAGTTTCTGGAGCCATTTGCACCCAAATCACACTACGTTTAAATTTTGACTATTTGTTACAGCTTAAATGCCTTTTACTTCAAGCCATTTAAACTATAACTATAGCTAAGTTTGCACTTGAGGTGAGGTGGTGGTGTGAGGTGGTGTAACTGGCTCCAGAACTGAAACTGAAACCATGACTTAGCAAATATTTGCGCACGTGCATGTGAACAGACCATGCAAACTCAAATACATCAGAATGAGGTTCTTAGTGGTTATATTGGTTATGATGCGAAGCCTGCGTATATAAGCTAGCTCGGGCAGATCGACAGCTCAAGGCAGTGTGCCAACCCTGATCAGGTGACCAGTCACATGCACTCTACACTCTTCACCTGATCAGGGCAAGGCTATTTAACCTTCTCTGCCCACCTCTGCTGCCTCTCTACTGTATGTCTGCTGTTTCCCAATTCTGCAATGCCACCGCCTCCCCCATGCAGCATCCACCTATAGGCTCTGTTTCCAGATCCCCCTTTGGGGTCTTAATTAATTTGTTATAATTCTATTCGGCAATATCACTTAATTAAAATGTTCATCCTCACGGGTAGTGCAGAGAGGCAGAGCCCTGATACCAAACATGCTTCAGATATCTTACGCTCAATTATGCTTAATGAAAATGTTTTTCTTTTTTTTTTTCTTCTTCTTTTTTTTCGATTCAACCCAAGAGTTGACTGACTGAACTTCTTTTGGAACCAATACTGAAAAATTCAAATGTTTGCTTTCACATACAACAGTACGTAGATAAATAAGAGGACTATACGGTTCGGATCTAGTTTTGACGAGAGAGAACCACAACGGAACCTCCTGAATGATGTGAACTGAGTTCAGTTTGTTAACAAACCTACAGTACGGATGCCAAATTCCAGGTTCTTCTAGATCAGACATTGTGAAAGAGCTATTGCCAAAGTGTGGTACTAATACCACCCGGAGTATGTGGATCAATATGCCTTCCCAAAAAGTCCATTTGAAACAAATCTAAGTGAAGAGAGTATAAATAGAAGGCTAAAAACGAGACAAATGTATTTTTTTCCCGCTCTATCTCTCTGTCAGTCTTGCACGCACACACGCACACGCGCACACACGCGCACACACGCGCACGCGCACACACACACACACACACACACACACACACACACACACACACACACACACACACACACACACACACACACACACACACACACACACACACACACACACATAACCTTGCATCAAATGATGTCCTCTGTAACAATATATTACATATTATATTATTATAACCACTGGTCTAAGTCCCTCAGACGCTGAAAGGAATCAAATGTGAAAACACAATCTTTGTTTTTCTGCTTTAAAAATAGATTTAAGCTTACTCATACTAACAAAACAGCTATATTAAATAAAATGCATTATAAGCAATTCACATTGCAGTTCCCATCTTTATTTTTGCTAATTACATTGGTATCTATAAAAGTGTCTGCATGACAAGTCAAAAGTTCAAAGCAGAAAGTTATACACAGCAGTTTATGTTATCTTTCTATAGCAGTTTTATCACTAGTGTTCCTATTCCGGGCTTACAGTCAGGGAAAATTGAAGTTATAGATATGGATATAGGAGACATGGACCGCTGGGGGTCCTTGGGACCAGGCAATTTCTCACGTTGCTCTTCACTTAGATTTCTGTGGTGTAAATTACCAGGCAACCAGGCCTGATGACATTAGAGCCATCAGCCATGCACTTAATGCCTAACTAACAGAAACACACCTGTTTCCAAATGTGGCTAATTTACTTGCAAATGCTCCGGTTGCATTGTGTTTAGTGTCTTTGTTTTCATAATTTATTCCCAAGGCAGCGCACTCTGTAAATGCAAGTTTCCCCCCTGATGTGCCCCCGAGTAATACATAGAGGCTGGAATGAATGGATTGAACGGCGAGAAAGGTTTGCAGTACCGGCGCCTTCTTGTCGATTGGCTTGATGACAAACTTCTTGTCGTTGAAGGAGATATTTTTGATCTCGCTCCAGGGAAAGCCGATCTTTGGGGTCATTCTGGTGAGCAGAAAGAAACAGACAGCATGCTTGAGAGAGCTCTGTAACACTGGCTCTCGACTTCAGAGGTGGGGGACCACCAGCAGTCCAAATGGACCCTTATGACCCTTTAACTCGAAGGGAATACAAATCTGCTCTGTTAAGAGAGTTAAATGAACATTGAGGATTTTACAGTGTATATTAGGGTCCCCGAGAGAGACCAAGTTGTCTCAAACGGGGGTCTGTGGCCTGCTGCATATGTAAAACTGGGCTCTAGACAATTTTCTGATCCATTTAAGGCAGGGGTTTTCAACAGGTGGTCCGGGGACCACCAGTGGTCCTTGAGAAGGTTCCAGGTGGTCCCCAGGCTAAATGATGGAAAGTTGGTTAACCAGATGTAACTCTCGAGAATGTAAAAATGAAACCAAATGGACCCTTGCGGGTCCATTTGGTTTCATTTTTACACTCTCAAGAGTTAAAACATTCATCATCTGAATTAGCACCACTTAATTAAGAAGTTTACGCTGTTTTGTTGGCAAAATCCAGCCTGGAATTGTGGACAAAACCAAAATAATTCTTTAATTTTAGGTCTTTGATGTCAAAATGTAATCAAATGGTGGTCCGTGGCTCAAATGCTGAATAAATGGTGGTCCCTGGAGTCAAAAAGGTTGAAAACCCCTGATTTAAGGTTCTGTTACACATAACGCCACAGAGACCTCCATAGACAAGTGAAGTACCTGCATATTTATGTGACCTTGTGCTCCACCCATAATGTACTGTAGCCAGTGGGTCTCTGAGGCCCTGCTGCTTGTGCCTCGCTCAGGATTAAAGTCTACGGGTGATTGATGAGCCTCTGCCAGTTTCACCCCTTAGGCTATAGAAGACTGTTAAAGACGTATTACCTGCTCCAACAGGCTCTTACAAACAGCTGCTTGTGATTACAGCTATTCGTAGTAATTGTGACATGTATTTTAATGTCCTGTTTTATTTATTTTCTTTTCATCATTGGTTGGTTTGGGGATTTTTTTTATTATTGGCACATTTACGTCTGATTTCAAGTTTGAGTAGTTAAAAGGTTGTTAAAGGATTAACTTACTATAAAGTATCTAGGCTTAGTAAGAGCCAAATGTCATTAAAGTGCGGTCAACCAGACACACTTGGCTATAATTATAGGTCATAGTTCTGTACAAAGTTGCATTCAATGTGAAGCAGAAGCTGCAAATTTGCATCAGGCCTATGCTTCACTCGCATAGAATGGAAATGAAAAGGAGGCAATTTTTTTTAAATTGTCTGCTCTCTCTCTGTTTTTCTGTGGTTTGTCATGTTCATTAGCGTTCTGTAGTGCTTTTCTTAATGCTTATTTTAAGTTTAGAATTTGCATGCTTTTGAGTGCCTTTAATATCCTTAAATGGCTTTCTGTGTCTTGTGTAGCTTCAAGGTAAAACATAAAAGGTTCAAGATTAAAGCTTTGAAATAAATACCACAAATCTGAAACATTTTACACCACTCGCTGCCAATGCAAATGGCAAAACCTTGTCACTGCATGGCCACCCTGCTCAAGTTCTGTTCCTTCTCCTTCCATCAAAACAAGATTACGGACGCATCAAATCGCACAGCGGCCATCTCAGTAACAGTTAATTTCCACGGGCTGTCAGGTTGCTGAACAGTGGACGCACCCATATGAACCACACATTGTTGTTGTGTAATACTGTATGTAATGTTATCGTGTAGGAGAGACGGTAAGTTGAGCCACCGGGTAAGATGAGCCACAGCATGTTTAACCAAAAACACACGTCGCTGAATGGTCTAGGACAGAGGTTTTCAACCTTTTTGATGCCAGGGCCCACCATTTATTCAGAATTTGAGCCACGGACCACCACTTGAGGACATTTTATCCCCACAGATCCCACAACTAAAGATTTTTTTTGCTTTTGTACATCTTCTAGTTGTGTATACTTGGGCTATTTCAGATGATGAATATTTTAACTCTTGAGAGTTACATCTGGTTAAGCAACTAAGCTGGGGACCACCTGGAACCCTCTCAAGGACCACTGGTGGTCCCCGGACCACCTGTTGAAAACCCCTGATCTAGGAGGAGCTGAGCTTATATTAAATCAATGAGGGGAAGAGATATATCATTTCTTAATTAATATGTTACAATTAGTACATACAGCACAATAAGAGAGAATAGCTGTTTTCCCATAAATAACACAATGTTATTGTATATTTTAAAGAAACAGAGCATATTTTGGGGGCAATGTATCCCAAACTGGGGAGCCTTGAATCTTTGAATTTTTGAATGTATAGGCAAAATGTATTTACAAGAATGTATTATGCCATTAATGGTCAGAAAGATGGATGTGACAATGTAGGCTCAAAATGTAAAAAGTGTCTCGGACATCTTACCTCACTCCTCTCCTTGCTGCATATTGTGTAGCCTGCCCTACATAATATGTGCAATTGAATCTATGTAGGTCGATAGTGTGTTTTGAAGCATTTTGGATGGCGTCTCCACGGTCCAGAAGTATGACCATAAAGTTCAAATTTTGTTTGAGATGTGGAGCACATCACTGCATCGATACGTAGTGATTATATTGTGTGGAAGCATTAGCTTAAAGGCCCTGATACACTAGCAATATTTTGATCAATATCAACTAGCAATGTCAACATCAACGAGGCAACATGATGAGACACATGGCAACAGGCAACACCTCCCATTAAAAGGGGAATTACACCCATTTTCATTTTTTTTCCTGAGAGTGTACAAATGTGAACCAAATGGACCCTAGCGGGTCCATTTGGTTCCATTTGTACACTCTCAGAAAAAAAAAAAAAAAAATCTTAGTTTGCATTGAATCATTTTTACCCAACTCAAAATGTTCATTTAGCGTAATAAAAGTTACAAAATCCTTGTTTTTGTCCGCAGCAGTGAAGCAGCAGCAGCAGCAGCCATGGTTTCAGTCTGGGAGAAAGGATCAGGTGACGCCCAGGAGGGCTGTGATTGGAGGATTCCATAATGTTGCCCAGTAGAGGGCACTTTCTGAACAACCAGGAGTTGATCATTTTCTACAGAAAGGTGAAAAGTCAACGTTGATAATTGACGTTGCTTGTTGATGTTGATCAAAACATTGCTAGGTGTATCAGGGCCTTAAGGCTTCTTTTTTTTCTGAGAGTGTACAAATGGAACGAAATGGACCCGCTAGGGTCCATTTGGTTCACATTTGTACACTCTCAGGAAAAAAGAAGCCTGTTGTGTTGCCTGTCGCCATGCATGTGATATTGATCACATGCATGGCGCTATTATATGCAATAGGAGCATATAATAGCGCGCTATTATATGCAATAATGGCGCTATTATATGCAATAGGAGCATGCATGCTATCACATGCATGCTCCTATTATATTGATCATTGCTAGTTCATATTGATCAAAATATTGCTAGTGTAGCAGGGCCTTAAGAATAAATGCCACCTCCTCCGTTTTAGTCTGTTTGGTGAGAGTATATAGTGAACCACTTAAGCTGCCCTACTTGTCTGTCTTCTCATAGATGTTGAGGCCCAGGGCGTCCACCCCCAGCCAAAGCTCCGAGCCTTTCTTGTTCTTAATGTTGAAATAATTCACTCCATACATCTCCAGGTCCTGGGCTATCTTCAGATACTCCATCATGGCATCTTCTCTGTAGAGGAGTTTATAGAGGACAGTAACAAAGTTTGTCTGCTGTCACAGCATTCGTTCGTCGCATATAGCAGGCATGCAATAGTTTGTCAATATCAAACCTTGTCAATATCAACAGAAATGCGAAGAATTGAGTTAATGCTGGATTTACGCATTGTAATTTGTCTCATATAGTGCATACATTACCAGTCAGCTAAAGAGCCAGATTAGATAGCTAACAGCGCTGCTGCACCCATACGTCCTACTACTACTACCACCAGTAAGTCACCCTGAAGGAGAGAAGCAAGCTCGCCTTAAAGGGTGAGCCTTATAGGCGATGGCATGCAAAACAAATCAAGATTAAACTCAAATTAAACTGCTTATATTTAAAATTATTTGAAACACTACTACTGCAACTAACTAACTAGAATTGTGGTACCACTTTAAACCAACAGCATTTCATCATTGAAAACAGAAAATTCTCTGAGTCAGACATTTAGCTTTATGCATGCTGTGTACCTGTTGAAATTTCTGATATTTCTGACAAATCTGATGTATTGTATTTTCGGTTACTGTACCTTGGCTCTGCTCAGTGGGGTTGTTGATATCAGAGCTGTGTCTCGATGCACAGATAATCAGAGATATCAAATGTGATATCAGACCTATGACTCAGTTCATAGATTGTCTGATATCACATGAACAAGAGCCACGCAGCCATACAAACATGCAAAAGCTTTTCAATAAATTGTCTATGGTCAATCTGATTCTGAGCCAAAGTGTGTCAATGAACTAATGTTATTATTATTGATGCGTACTTGACTAATAAAAGTCCTGTAACCGAAAATGGTATGGGTGCGGCTTCAGCGATGAGGCCACCCCCATGCCATTTTCTCCTGACCCCCCCCAATTGGGAAATGTTACATCCGCCCCTGAACGTAATCTGTATTTACGCTCGCTCTGCTTGTGCAAGTAAAGAAACATCATAAAGTGCCGTCGTCAAAACATGAGTGCTAGATTTTAAAAGATCATCATCTTTCAATTGTTTGCTATCCTAGGGACATACAAACGAAGACCGGATGGTAGCAGCATGTGTTTCGAACTTTCGAGTGGGTGGGTACTAATTGAGTGGATGACAAGGCTTTTTTGAGTAGCTTTTTTGAACAACTATAAAAGAAATCAAGGCTCTGCCAGTGAATGCCCGTAGTTTAGAGACGGTTTTCATAATTCTGAAAAACTGGGCACAATTTCTACTGGCTGGCCCTGGTTCAGGGGACTGAACAGGGAGGGAGGGGGGTACGTCTAAAGTTGATACAGATCTCTTTTGTTTTTGAGATGTTAAGTTCAAGGAAAGCTTCAGTGCACCAGGACAGGAAATCCTCCTCGCCGATGACAGAGTCGTCGGGCAGAAATATCGCAACCGTGAGGCGAACCAGTGGAAGTGGACAGAAGGCCGGACAAGTCTCATTATCCCTTACACATCCAGCCCACCAAACATGGGTCTAGGCCGCGTTAGTTTCTCTACCAGAACATGGGACTGTTTCCGGGGATCCCCAGACAGACCCCCAGGAACGAGCCCAGTACAGGGGGCTCGCCCAGACCCGGCGCTGCCATGTGTCCGAAATGCTTGAGAGATGACAAAGTTAGCGTGTTAGTGTGGGGATCCTACAGTGGTCCCTGGAACATCCAGACCCCTCCAGAGGAATGGCCTGGTTCCATCCGAAACGGTTGAGAAACTAGAACTGCACTCTGTCGAGTTTCAAATGGTGCACTGCACACAAGTAGGCCATACATGGCCTATGTATGCACAAGCAGAGTACACGACCAGAGTGAGCAGAGTTCAAGTAGGAGAATACTTATAAAGATACCATAATTACATCCTCATTACATCATCAGTTTTTAAAAAATACAAGAACCTTAACATGCCTGTTCTAGGGGCAAAAAATAACAGATCTATAACACATTTGCAACCTTTAGATCAGCAATTTCTGGCAGAGAGAAGAGTGTAAAGGGCAAACAAGGAGGTGTTATAGACTAGTATAGACCCCTGGCCCTTGCTGTAGTCTAGGGTCCCTAGGGTTTAAGCAGTTGAATAAATAAAAGTACCTGAGTAGTCCTTTGTGCTCTTGGTGCCACACTTTGATTCTTTCCTCCCATTCATCTTTATTCAGCTTGTGCTGTTCCAAAACCCTGGTGTTAAGGGAGAGAGGAGATGGATCAATCAGGACGATGACAGCCAAGAGATCCAGTGAGACTGACCCTGCAGGTTAATGCTGATTGTACCGTGGTATCCATCTGAAGGAGCCTCAAATGCACTGTCAAAATCCTTAGTGTCAATGTGGAACTCAGAGTTGCAAGTCTGTTGGGTTCCACTTGTAACACACTCAGTTTAAAGGTGATAGAAGTGATGCAGTATAATATATTCCGGACGCTAGAGTGTTGAGTAACAAGGGTCTCCCCGGGAACATTTGCAACTAGGGTCCATTTGGAAGGATAAAACATTTTAGTTAAATTAGAAGTGACATAATTGGAACGGGAACACTATTGCATTGTACATGATGAATGGCCACGGGGTGGAGTTCTCTCGTTTGAGTGGATAAAATTAGCGATGGCGGCCTAAGGTGTAAATTGACTGTGCATTATAGAACGGGGCATTTGGGGAAACACTGATGACACCAACGCACTGAATTCATAACAGCTTTAATGGACACTTCACTGTTTTGCTACGAAATATATATCTTAATGACTATAGTCTATCTGCAGACGTATAAAACAATGTAATCCAAACTCCCAGTAGCATTCGGAATGAAGTATATACATGGTAGATCTATTCCGATGCAAACGGTATATACCACCACTCCAGATCGGAATGAAATTTCATTTGAAATGAGGTGTTTACATGAAATGGTGCATTTATATAGTGCCTTTATCCAAGGTGGTTACCATCCGTTGACTCTAGTTGTAGCTTTAGATTTTTAGTTGTAGTTAATTGTAGTTTCTAGCTGTAGTATATTGTAGTTTCTAGTAGTAGTCTCTAGTAGTTGTATATATGTCCTGTCTAGCTGTCTGTTAGCTTCACACTACTGCCACTTTATCACACCTGGTTAGCTTAGCACCTTCACCTCAAGTTAGGTGTACAGTTTGCACTTTACTGGTCTGCTGCACTATTGTTGTCTCGTCTATATATTGTCTTGACTATTGTCTTATTGCACTGTCTTGTCTTATTGCACTGTGGAAAATGGAAACGCTATTTCATCCCTGTATATGTCCTGACATACACTGGAGTGACAAATAAAAAACCTTGAACCCTTGAACCTTGAACCTCCTGAGCCACTTTCGCCCCCATGGCCATTTCTATGACTGGAATGAATGCTTTCATTCTGAACACATTCTGGGCACTGAGACTGCCAGGAATGTGTTCAAAATCTTGCCATTAACATATGTATATTTACAAAAATGTTGAAGTGTCTATTTAACTTTTTTCCACTACTCTGGTGTGTGTATTACTTCCCACCTCTGTGGCAGCAGCTTCTCCTTGCTAAGGTAGCCAGGTACATGGTAGTCCTTCCTGAAAGCGCCGTGTTTGGTCTGAACGGCGTACGATGCCAGAAGAACCGCTGTCTCCGGCGGGCAGTAGATGTCATCATTCAGAATGGATTCTTTCACCTGCACACATGTGACAAGGGGGATTGTTTCAGCAATAGAAGCCCTGATGCAGCATGTACATACATGTGTGCGCATGTGCGTGTTTGTGTGTGTTGTGGCTCTGCAGAGCCTCTGCCTGATGGCCTCAGAAGTCTAATACTATATCTCCCCTCAGTCTACAGGAATATCTCCTTGGTCTAGTGGTTATGATATTGGATTTGGCGTGTGGCGTGACAGTAGAATATTCAGTTTCAACTTCCATGACTGCTCAGTTGCTTATGTTGCCTTTATAGAAAGTCGTTTTAGATTCTGTGGTTCAGTCAGTGTCCTGCTCAAAGCCAATGAGCCACTGTCCCAATACTCAAAAAGCCTTACGAACCTCATCAGGTTCACATCCTATAGCCCTGATGAGGCCATGAGGCTTTTTGATCTATTTTTGACTGATTTTATTAGATTACATGCAAACAGTACAGGCTACAGTCAAACACAACTGATCCATAAGGACAGCACTGAAGAAAGACAGTGCGGTCTTGTTTGCATTCGGGTCCCATGCATTCATTCACAGTAATATTAACAACAGCAATTTAAGCATATTGACTGGATAATATAGGGACAGGTGCATTTTCAGTCTTTGCTTAAAAGAAAGGACTGGCAGTGTTGCGGAAGGTGAATTTGTCCATATTTGTTCTAAAAGTGGGTGGCACCAGATCATTATTCATGCTTCCTCTAGTGTTGTGGCTGTGGGAATTGCTCAGTATATAGACATGGAGGGCAGATCGCATTCAAAGTTTTAAATGGCAGACCTTTTCAATTGCTTTACTCTGTCTTCTACCCAGAGCCATCCTATGCTATCAAAATGTGTTTCAAAAAAGTGGGTGATAGATATTTTTGCGATTTCTGAGTTTATTGTGAATGATTTTACGTATAGGTATGTCACCATGGATTTTAACTGGGTTGCGCTACCACCTTATAGATCTGCTGTTTTGAGGGTGCCATCATGTCTCCGTACTTTGCATCTGTTCACCACAGAAAGTTTCTGTTTGAACGTCATAGCTGTTTGTGACATTACTGGTTATCATTACTACTATGTAGAATCCAGTATGAGTTCTCTGGCGTCAAAGGAGTGATAACTATTTTCAGGAGACAAGTAGCCTAGGTCACTCTAATCAGGTGTTCTAAATGTAACCAGTTTCATCTAGAATAATCTTGCATAGTTTTAGTTATATCCATGGCAACTGCAATGACATCTTATTTTGATAACGGTTTTAAATATTCTCTTCATCTTGTGAGATGTTGAGAGAGAGCCTTTGAGCAACATGCTATGATGGCTTATTTGTGGGTTGGGTTTTCCAATAAATGTCTCCCCCGGGATACAACTTCGGCTCAGAAGTACCATAGATTATTTATTGCAAAGCTTTTGTATGTTAGTATGGCGGTGTGGCTGTGCTCATGCAATAACAAATCTATGTATGTACCGAGACATAGGTCTGATATCACGTTTAATATCTCCGATTTCTGTGCGCCGAGACACAGCTCTGATATCAACAACCCCCCTGAGCAGAGCCTAACATAAGACATTACAACATAGTTACAATTCATTCCAAATATGCCATCCGTGTCTCCATGAACTGCTTGCACTGGATTCTATAAAACTTGACTCGTTGACTGTAATTACTTTTTTGTGTCGTTGTCTTGTGGTTCATTGGGTATTAGGTATTTGAGTATTTTTATGGTTAGAGTGTTTTTTTTCTAAAGTTCCCCTGCTAAAAGGTTTGTTCTATATCATCCCTCCTGACCGCCAGAGGGCGGTGCTTTAAGCACTGAATAGTCTTCGCGCATGCGCAAGAGTCGAGCATTTTATGTCAACAATGTCAATCTTTGACCCCATGACGACCCGGAAGAGTCTATATCTTCCGGCGGTCGACATGGGCTCAGTCTCTGTTTTCTTCTCGCGCGCAAGTTGCTGGAAGCAAGAGCTACGCACATAGTTGCATTTTCCTTAATATAGTATCATCATCTATCCATCAAGTCGCTTGTAGTTTCGCGACCATTGGTCGGAGAAGCGGACATTCGCCCTCTAGAAACTGCGACTTGCAGGACCGAAGGTAAGCCTTATTGTCAGCCAGTGTTAGTAAAGGCTGCGTTCGCGCAGCTTCCCTGCTTCATTGGTTGCATACGGTAACCGGAGTGTTCCGTGTCAACTTCTTTAACTCTCGGTTTGGTTGTTGTGGCTGCCTCGGTTCCACTCAAACGCTGTGCTTCGGTGCTAGTGAAGGCGTGCGTTCGCGCAGCCCGTTCCTAGCACCGTGCCACATACGCTAACGCTGCTATTACTAGCATAGAGGCTACTTAGTGTGTGTGTTTTGTTGTTGCCCGTGTCGTATCGCTACACACGTTAACACGTTCACATAGGCTTAGCCTAGCTACGGTACGGCAGCCTTCCTTTTCTTTTTGGATTGAACAATACACCGGTGGTGTTATAATACGTTCGCAGAGGCTTAGCCTAGCTACTGCACGGCAGCCTTCCCTTTCTGTTTTGATTACAAACGACAGCATCACCGATTAGCGTGTCGGCTTGGTGGTGTGATAACCCAACCGTGTTGTGTATCGGTGGGCATTATAATAACGCTCTCTGTCGTCAGTTTCGTCCGTCTTTGGACGTCCATCTACAATCAAGTTGAATTGACTTCGGTTTCATTGTACATTACTGCATACTAGCATTTGTTTTTGTTTTTTCCCTGCGAACATCCTTCTATAGGAAGAGCTGTCTAGTGTTTCATAGAGTGCTGTAGTTTTCTCTATTAGCCTCTATTATCTGACGTTTTTTGCTACTGCTATTACTGTGACTACTAGTCTCAGATTATTACTAGTTTCCTATTATTACTAGTTCCACTGTTACTAGTTCTACTTCTAGTTATATTATTATTACAGGACCCTTTTTTTGCTTGTATAGGTGACGTTAGCGTCACCTCCCTACAGCTTCAGTGGTCCGCAGCACAGCGAACAGTAGCCTCCACTGGCAGTGATAATAGAATACTAGTCCTATTAGTACTAGTATATTATTCTTATTGTTACGAGACACTTTTGCTTGCATAGGCGACGTTCGCATCCCCTCCCTGCAACTTCAGTGGTCCACTGCACAGCTAACTGTAGCCTCCACTGGCAGTAATCATAGAATACTAGTCCTATTTGTACTAGTCTTTTATTCTTATTGTTACGAGACCCTTTTGCTTGTATAGGCGACGTTCGCGTCCCCTCCCTGCAGCTTAGCGGTCCACGGCACAGCTAACAGTAGCCTCCACTGGCAGTAATAATAGCATACTAGTCCTATTAGTACTAGTCTATTATTCTTATTGTTACGTGACCCTTTTGCTTGTATAGGCGACGTTCGCGTCCCCTCCCTGCAACTTCAGTGGTCCACTGCACATCTAGCAGTAGCCTCCGCTGGCATAGGCAGCGTCCGCGCTACCTCCCTCCGGCGTACGGCTCCAACCCAGAAGCAATGGAGGACTCACAGCATCACCATTGCTCTTCCTGCCGAGCTCGCCTAGATCCAGAGGACGGCCATGACCTCTGTCCTGGGTGCCTTGGTCCTCAGCATCTGCAGGAGGCACTCGGAGACGACCCGTGCATGAACTGTGGTATCATGCCTCACAGTGTGAGACTAGCTAGGCTAGCACAGCTGACGACTGTTGAGAGAGAGCTCCCCCCTTCGGGCACGCTCCCTCAGAGCAAGACCAAAGCTGCGAAGCGCCGGTCAACCACTTCTGCCTCTTCGGCCAGTGCTTCCAAGAGAAAGGCAGGGCCTGACAGCGTGCTGTCGTCTAAAGTTGATCTGCTGACAGCTGAACTGGTCCAGATGAAGGCTCTGCTCATGGCCCGCCCGCCTGCGGTTTTATTGCAGGACGCGGGGGCTCATGCGCCTCAGATGCCGCAGCTGGTAGCTGAGGGCCCGGTTCGTGGCCGTGCGGAGGCGGACCGTGATCGCGGGGACTCGGATCGTGGTCGTGAGGACTCGGATCGTGATCGCGAGGATTCGGATCGCGACCAAGACGCAGTGTCTTTGGCTGCATCAGCCACTCACTTCCGTGAAAGAGAGGATGATGGGACGGAGCGTGCCTCGGAGGCCGGCTCCTACTCTTCGTCTCGTACCGGTCGGTCAGAGACCGGGGACAGCGCCCTGCGAGACGTCCTGTATATGGCTCTTGAGCGTCAGGGCCTGGCTGAGCCGCATAAGGTGGCACCAGGCCCATCAAGCCGCTTTTTCAAGCGACAGGCAGTCCCCAATAGCTTTACGGTTCCTCAGTCGGAGGACTTTATGAAGGAGCTACACACCTGCTGGAGGGACTCGAGGGCCTGCTCTCGTCTCTCAGCGGACGGACGTACGCTGGCAGCCATGGACAACGCAGCAGCTGTCGGGCTGCATGGCATGCCGTCTGTGGAACCCTGCATCGCATCCCTGGTCGTGGACCCCGACGAAGCCCTACGGGAGGATACCAGGTGCCCCCGAAGTCAGTGCAAGACCACAGATAGCCTTCTGGTGAAGGCGTATGATGCGGGGGCTCGTGCTGGGAGGATCTGTAACTCCCTGTCACACCTCATGCTGGCTCTCTCATCGTCCTTGCAGGCGGACGATGCTAGTGCAGAGTCTGCAGACTCTACTGCTCTCTGCGATGCGTCGCTGGAGGCGTTTGGCCTTGTATCCCGGGAGCTTGGTCGGATGATGTCCACCCTGGTGCAAGCTCGGCGACAAGTCTGGTTATCGCAGGCTAACCTGACCGATAAGACCAGAAAGACCCTCCGTGCTCTACCAGTTGTGCCAGGAGCGATATTCGGCTCAGCGGCACAGGAAGCGCTGGATCGTTCGATTCAAGCTAGGGAAAGCAGGGAGCAGCTGTCATGTCTGCGGCGACAGCGTGTGCCTTCTTCTGGGAGGTCTTATTCCAGCAGGGGCAGAGCCCCGACCCAGGCCACCTCCCAGGCTCGCCCGTCATCTCGGGCTCCCTCTAGGGGCCAGCACTCTTCTCAGCGCGGCTCGCGCTCCCAGAGACAGGCCCGTGACTTCGGCCGCTCTAAGCAGTTTCGAGCCCCGGACTCTGGCGCACCCCGGGCCAGGGCCCCGAGGGGCCAGGGGGGTAGGCGCTGAAGCCACGGGGCCGGCCGTCGGATACTTTACACCGGAGCAGCTCAAGTACTGGGCTGCTCAAGTCTCGGACACGTGGGTGGTTTCCACCTTGACCCACGGGTACAGACTTCAGTTCCGACGCCGGCCCCCCACAGCCGGCCGGGTCAAAATGACCGTCATAGGCGACCCGGCAAAAGCCCTTGCCCTGGACCAGGAGCTCTCCACTCTTCTGGACAAGGGTGCCATCGAAGCGGTAGATCCCCGGGAGCTCCCCAGGGGGTTCTACTCAACATACTTCCTAGTGGAAAAAAAGACTGGCGGGTTCCGTCCCGTCCTCGACCTGAGGGAACTAAACAAGTTCATGAAAGTTCTTCCATTTCACATGCTGACCACAGCAGATGTGCTGCAGTCAATCATCCACGGGGAGTGGTTCACATCAGTGGACCTGAAGGATGCCTACTTCCATGTCCCCATTGCTCGGCAACACCGCCCGTTTCTGCGGTTTGCCTATCGAGGCCGCCACTGGCAGTTCAGGGTTCTGCCGTTTGGACTCTCTCTCTCCCCGAGGGTGTTCACCAGATGTGTGGCAGCGGCGCTGGCACCTCTCCAGTCCCAGGGCATCAAGATTCTACCATATTTGGACGACTGGCTGATTTGTGCGGCGTCCCAGGTGCAGGTGGCCGAGCACACAGCGCGTCTCCTGTCCCACGCTGCCCGGCTGGGCCTCAAGGTAAATATGGACAAAAGCTGCCTCCTTCCATCTCAAACCACAACGTTTATCGGTCTGTCTTTAGATGCTGTAACAATGACAGCTCGTCCGTCCCCCCGCCGGGTGGACGACATTCTGAAGTTGCTTCCCATGTTTCGGATAGGCGGCCGGCTGCCGCTTCTCATGTTCCTCCGTCTCGTGGGCAAACTGACGTCTGTTGCCGCAGTGGTCCCACTGGGTTTGTTACGGCTGCGCCCATTGCAGAGGTGGCTGAACAGCTTTCATCTGGATCCCAAATGGCACAGACACAGGAGGATAGCAGTGTCGCGACAGTGTCTACTCGCTCTGGCCCCGTGGAGAGACAGGGCATACCTGGCGCAGGGTGTTCCTATGGGCTCGATTCCCTCTCGCAGGGAGGTTGTTACCACCGATGCTTGCCCCATGGGCTGGGGCGCAGTGTGGCAGAGCAGAACGGCGCGCGGCTGGTGGTCGGCGGAAGATCGCTTGGACCACATCAATGTCCTGGAGCTGCGTGCAGTGCACATGGCTCTGCAACACTTTCTGCCATATCTGAGAGGCAGGCACGTACTTGTCCGGTCGGACAACACTTCGACTGTGTACCATATAAACCACCAGGGCGGAACCCAGTCCGCACGGCTCCTGCGGGTGTCCACGGATCTACTGACGTGGGCAGCACCCTGTCTGACCAGCCTACGGGCGATGCACATCCCGGGAGAGCGGAACCACCTGGCGGACTTCCTCTCCCGCCAGAAGCCCCCATCAGGGGAGTGGCGCCTCCATCCGGAGGTTGTGTGCGCTGTTTGGGCCCGCTTCGGGAGGGCGCGGGTGGACCTCTTCGCTTCGGAGGAGACAACCCACTGCCCTCTGTGGTTTTCTCTGATGGAGACCTCCAGTCCTCTGGGCCAGGATGCTCTGGCGCATCCCTGGCCGCAGGGTCTGCTTTACGCTTATCCCCCACTTCCTCTGATACGTCTGGTCCTTCAGAGGGTCGTTCAGGAGGGTCACACCGTTCTCTTGGTGGCCCCATTCTGGCCAGGGAGGACGTGGTTCCCCCTGCTCCACAGCCTCTGCCACGAAGCGCCTTGGCGCCTCCCAGCCAGGAGGGATCTGCTGTCGCAGTTGGGGGGTCGGATATGGCACCCAGACCCTCAACGTCTTCAGCTGTGTGTCTGGCTGCTCCAGGGGCGGGGCCGCTGTTGAGCAGCCCTGTGAGACACACGCTCCTGAATGCCAGGGCGCCGTCCACCAGGCTTCAGTATGACAACCGGTGGAAGTTGTTCTCTGCCTGGTGTGGGACTCGGGGCGAGGATCCGGTGCACTGCACGGTACCTGTTGTCCTGGAGTTCCTGCAATCGCTCTTGGGCGAAGGCCGGTCTCACTCTACCTTGAAGGTCTACGTGGCGGCGATATCTTGTCATCACGTTAGGGTTGATGACCGCACAGTCGGGAGCCACCATCTGGTATCCCTTTTTCTGAGGGGGGCTCTGAAGTTGCATCCCCCTAGGACCCCAAGGGCTCCGGCGTGGGACCTGACCTTGGTGCTGGACGCCTTGGGCAAGCCTCCTTTTGAGCCTATGGCACAGGCGGAGCTGAAATGGGTGTCATGCAAGGCATCCTTTCTGCTTGCTATTACGTCAGCGAAGCGTGTCAGTGAGCTGCACGCTCTTTCGGTTAGTGACTCTTGTCTGCGGTGGAATGCGGACGGTTCTGGGGTTACGCTGTGGCCGAACATAGCGTTTCTCCCGAAGGTGCTGTCACGGGCTCACCTCAACCAGCCCATCAGGCTGGCCCGGTTTGTCCCTCCACCAGGTGAGCGGACCAGTGAAGTGGAGCTGTTGTGTCCAGTCCGGGCACTCGAAGCCTACATTGGGGCTACTGCACGCATTCGGCGGGCGGAGCAGCTGTTCCTTTGCTATGGCGGTGTGAACAAAGGCCGTGCTCTTTCCAAGCAGCGCCTGTCCCACTGGATTGTGGACACGATCTGCCAAGCCTACGCGGCAGGTAACCGTCCCGTGCCGTCTGGTGTGCGTTGCCACTCCACAAGGGGCGTTTCCACATCATGGGCTGCCATGAGAGGGGTGCCCTTGGAGGACATTTGTGCCGCTGCCTCATGGGCCTCGGCGGGCACATTTTCAAGATATTATAGGGTGAATGTTGCCACTCCTCACCCATTGGATGTGGTACTTTTCCCCGAATCCTCTGATTCTACTCGTTAAGGTATGTAATCAGGATTCCTCGTGACTTTGCTGGTATAAGTCATTCAGTGCTTAAAGCACCGCCCTCTGGCGGTCAGGAGGGATGATATAGAACGAAAGTTACGAATGTAACTACGGTTCTATGAATCCCGAATGACCGCCAGAGCACTCCGTCACTCGGAATCCTCGTGTTGGCGCGAGAAGATTCTGTAGAGACTGAGCCCATGTCGACCGCCGGAAGATATAGACTCTTCCGGGTCGTCATGGGGTCAAAGATTGACATTGTTGACATAAAATGCTCGACTCTTGCGCATGCGCGAAGACTATTCAGTGCTTAAAGCACCGCCCTCTGGCGGTCATTCGGGATTCATAGAACCGTAGTTACATTCGTAACTTTCGTTTGATGAGGTAACATTTTCTTTGAGTTAAGGTTGCCTCTTAAAGTTGCAACTGAAAGGTTTTCATTTGAACACTTGCTGTGTTTATGTCTTTAGATTAGAATACCTCTCTGTGACTTCAGAACGATTGTAATTGGATTACTTGAAATCTTAGAGAACCAGGAGGTGCAGGCATAGTCAAACAAGGGGTGAATAAGAGCTCTAGTGAATGTCCTGAGAACTCCCCTGTTAACAAAGGAGGGGATTCTGCCCAAGAATCTTGTCCACACACTTAGGTGCAAGACTCAATGGTACAGAATGATGAAACAGCCAGTGCACACTTTTCACATGGTTTATTTACCTCTGATGAAAGACAGATACGTTTTGGCATGAGTGACTGTGTGTGTGTGTGTGTGTGTGTGTGTGTGTGTGTGTGTGTGTGTGTGTGTGTGTGTGTGTGTGTGTGTGTGTGTGTGTGTGTGTGTGTGTGTGTGTGTGTGTGCGTGCGTGCGTGCGTGTGTGTGTGATATGATAATGTGACCTGTATAAAATGTCAGTAGGACACCACATCAATGGTTAAGTTCCGCAAATTCACACCTAAATGTATGTTATGTAATTTGTCTGTAGTATACAGGTACAGTATGAAACTGTAGCTCCTGTGTCAATTATAGCCTGTGTTTGCATGCTTCCCCTACCAGGAAGCTGCCTGCAGTGTTCCTCAAGGATGCATTGTTTTATACAATAGCACATGTTCCCATAATCATGACATAATACTAGCTCTGTATAGTGGCAAAGAATCTGCAATGAATGAAAGTGACTGTGCAGGCTGTGCATGCTTCTAAAAGTCAAATTATGCTTCATTTTCCAAAAACTATGAACATATTTAGGTCACTGTGACCTTGACCAGCTACTTCTAATCAGTTAATTATTTATATTTATATTTATGTGTCTGACCTGACTGTCCGCAAAACTAGATCACATTGCCAGTGCAGCAAATGAATTCTGGGGCAAATATTCGGTGGCAATTGCAGTGACAATAGCGGATCAGCTTTCAGCATTGAGTTTGTAGATAAGCCATTTTTGTCTGTGTTTGTGTGTTGGGCGGGGAGGGGGTATGGGTTTAAAGCACACCTGGGTATTATGCGGCCCGGGGGCCAAATGCGGCCCTTTGGCTGACTCTGACCGGCCTGTGAAAGGGTTTTAAACCAGTGGTCTTGGGACCACCACTGGCCCTTGAGAGAGTTCCAGTTAAATATGGAAAGTTGGTTAACCAGATGTAACTCTTTGAGAGCGTAAAAATGAAACCAAATGGACCCTTGCGGGTCCATTTGGTTTCATTTTTACACTCTCAAGAGTTAAAATATTCATCATCTGAATTAGCCCAAGTCTACACAACTAGAGAATGTAGAAGATTAATGGTCATTTTAAACTGTATGTTTGACTGTTTTGTTTTCCCCAAATCCAGCATGGAATTGTGGACAAAAGCAGAAGAATTCTTGTTTTGGGGTCTCTGGGGCCAAAAATGTCATCAAATGTGGTCATCTGTGGCTCAAATTCTGAATAAATGGGTGTCAAAATGGGTCTTACTCTTACATTTATCTTGAAATTAAATTAATATTGCACAGACTTTAGTTCAGCCTGTAGTCTTGGCCCTCCACAATATTTTATGTATCTAATTTGGCCCCTTCGGAAAAATAATTGCCCACCCCTGCTCTAAAGCATGGTTTCTATTAGTGTCCCCTGGGAGACTCCTGTCAATCAAGTATATAGGGTTCAAGCAAGGCCGGATCTAGGCATGGGCTTGAGGGGGGTAATGCCCCCCTAAATGCCCTGACTGCCCCACCAAATATTATATTTCAAATATATTTAAAATTAAAGTGCTGACATTTAAAATTATATGAAACACTACTACTGATACTAACTAACTGCAATTGTGGCACCACTAAACCAACACCATTTCATCATTGAAATTGGGAAATGTTACATCCAGGCCTAGGTTTAAAGGAGAAGTTTTTTTTATCTTTATTTGCAGTTAGTTTTTTTATTATAAGTGGTCCAGGTGTTATTTTGTGAAAATACTCCTTTATGGCTGTTTCCCCTACCCCAAAATAAGCTTATAATGGGGCCAATGGGTGTTGTGCAAGTTCACCTATATACATCGCTCCAAAATGCAATTTTTTGCTATATATTGTGTCTCCACCATGTCAGTAGTGTGTTAACACTCACACGTTCACTTTCACTTTTGTTTCAGCAGTGGTTCACCCATAAACCATGTGCCACGCCCCCAGCTTTTGAGACAGCTGGATCACTGCTGAACCAAAAGTGAAAGTGAAAGTGTGAGTGTTAACTCACTACTGACATGGTGGAGACACACTACGGCAGGGGCTCAGAGTTACCGGATGGTAACCACCAGGTTGCCGGTTCGATCCCGGGCTCCCACAGAGTTAGTGTCGATGTGTCCCTGGGCAAGACACTTAACCCCTAATTGCTCCTGATGTGCTAGTAGGTACCTTGCATGGTTTCCACTGCCATCAGTGTATGAATGTGTGTGTGAATGGGTGAATGTGATGCACAATCTATGTAAAGCGCCTTGGATAAAGGCGCTATATAAATGCACCATTTACCATTTACAATGTATAGCAAAAAATTGCATTTTGGAGCGATATATATAGGTGAACTTGCACAACGCCCATTGGCCCCATTATAAGCTTATTTTGGGGTATAGGGGAAACAACCAAGGAGTGTTTTCACAAAATAACACCTGGACCACTTTAAAAAAATAATAATAATAATAATAAATAAATAAATAATAACTGCAAATAAAGATAAAAAAAAAAAAACTTTGGGGCCGGAATTCTCCTTTAAGTCGTTAATGGTGGTCAGACTTGTTTAACTCACTGAAAGGCATACCACTGCTAGGTTAAGTCCCATGAGTCCGTCCGCCCGTCTCTCTGTGAGCAGTTAATCTCTGGTACTGTTCACAACTCCACCACTAACCTGCAGGAAGAAGAGTCTCTGAGTTGTCTCCTGGATCAGTTCCTCCGCCACGTCCTCTGGGTAAAACTTGCCTCTGAACTTAATGAGTAGAGGGTTCTCCCGTTTGATATCCTGTGCCGTCACCTGGTGTTCCCCCGTCGCATTAGGACAACACATGAGAGTAGGCCAGTGGGCTAATTAGCCTCGGAGGAGTGACAACAAAACACATGAGCTACTCATAATCAAAATCATAACAATCCCTGACGTCGGAAAAAACGGCTAATGTGTCGATCCCCATAGTCAGATGCAAACCTCCCGGGGACTATGAACGTTACATAAACATCTCCATGGAGAGTTTGTCTTTCTCACCCTCTTGTTGAGCTTCAGCCAGGTAGAGAAGCCCTTGCTGTCCTGATACTGCAGGCCGAAGAACCAGGTCTCCCTCAGCCCGATGGTCTTTACGATCTGAGCACACGGACAATGCATTTAAATATGTTAACATTGAGCGTGCCTTGGTGTTAATTCTGCATGGCACATAACAGGAACGGTGGGCACCAAAACATTTTGGCCACAAGAGAAAACTACATGGGCACCTAGGGGGAGTGGGCACTTGACTGTGGAATTGTGGCCATCCGGAAGAGTGGGCAGTTTGGGTGCCACACAACAGTGCCCAACTTTCCTGAATACTTCTGCAGTCTGCACACTTCAGCGACCACTACACTACACTACAGCAATTCAGCGACCATCTCAAAGTCACATTGTGTAAAGTCAATTACAAGAAAGTGAATTCATCATCATTTCTCTCCCCGGCATAAAAAGACAACTTCTATAGAGCATTTGCTGGTGTCTGCCCTAAATAACACAGACAGTGCTTTGGAATGGTAAATGTGTCTTGTTTTCTTCTTTTCTTTTCTTTTTTTTTTTACTGGAAATGGATCAAAGCCACTTCCAAAAGAAACTATGGACAGAACGAATATCACTGCATAGATATTAGTCTGGAATGTCTGTGTTGAAGTTTTATTTCCGAGGAGCAGTTCCAAAAAACATCTCACTTTAAATAGTGGGCGCTGATTGGTCCCTCCCAATCTTGGGGTGAGGAAAATATAATTCAAATTGAGGAGCACCAGAGCCAGTCTGCGCAGGATTATTTTTCCTGTGACAGTTTGGGCTGGTTTCCAAGCTAGCAAGTAGGTATCAGATAGCCTGGGAGGACCAGCCTCATTTGCCGTTGCAACATTCAACTTATGAATGTTACTGGCAACTGCGCTACGCAACAGGTTGTTTCTGATTCGATGTTGTTCCAATGAAGGTAAACTGTTGTTTTTTCCCCCAAACAAATCGGAAGCCTCGACAGTATTTCAACCATCATAAGCCACGCCCACTCATGGCGATAGTCTCCTTGCCAGACGGAGTTGCGTTGAAGTTGAATTTGAACTTCAACGTAACGGTACCCAGGCTAGCTATCAGTAGCGTTAACCAAAAACATAAAACTACAACATGTAACTTATGTCACCAAACAAAGTACAGTACAGTGTACCTGGTCAAAGAGCTGCTTGCCGGTTGTGCTGGGCAGGATGGCAAATTCCAGCTCAGCATCCATGGTGGTGACCCGGACATTGATCTGTGGAAGACAGGAGGGACAGGAGAGTGGCAGTATGAGGGCTTCATTAGTGTGGTTGCCCAGACTATTGTAATTGTGACACTTTTTCATCTGTGTCACTGAGAAGTCAAATGTCACAATTTCAGACTGACAGACTATTGGCCTAATCCAGATTGGCGTGATAGGTCATAGTTGGTTTAATCAAGTCAAAATTTCAGTGTGGAGAGACTGTGGGCAGCCAGTTCTAAAGATCAGGCTTGCGAAACAAATCAGATTTGCCTGCGGTCTGAATAAAGCCTATGAGACATGCAGATCAACAGCAGTGCTATGCTAACATTGTTCACTCATTGTGTGGCTTCTTTGAAATGATTGTAAATGGGGAGGTTCTCGGGTAAAAGAGAAATATAATATGTATATGTTTCTTACATTCTTCTGTTCAACCAGCAGCATCCAATCACAAGAGGTTGGTGGGGACTATAGTCAAAACATGAAGCCGATATCGTGATTTAGTCATTGGCAGAAGTGACAGCATGGAAGTAACAACGAGGTCAATTTCCCGAGGCACATGATTCAGTGTTAATGTAAGCATGAAGGCACAAAACTAATTGGGGGTAGCCGGGGTTGGTGCATGTGATCATATTACATTAGAATATTATATTTCACCATAAAATAAAGTAAAGCAGGTGAAGCAGAGATCTTGTGCTATATTATTCATTCTATTACATTATTAATTCTACCCCAAATAGTTAAGTTGAAAGCTAATGTGATAATAATGAAACGTAAAATAAAATATACATCAAATAAATTCAATAATAACAATAGATCTTGCAGTTGACTGAGAGTGCCACTCTCATGACATAATTGTTTTTTTTTTGTTGTTGTTCTTACAGCTAAGGGGAAAACTTTAAATAATTACGTAACAATGTAAATAGCTCTTGGGAAATCTGGGACACGAATGCAACAAATACGGAACAGCTGACAACAGGGCATAAGTGATAGCCACAGGCAATCTGTGCCAATAGAGACAACAAGCCATATTGCAGGATAACACAAAACCGTTTAACCTGTTAAGCCTTTTTTATTTTATTTTTTGAAATGAAAAAACAAAATGTCACATTGCCCAACATTGTGAGATCTTGTAGATCTTTATTTATTTCTGTATTTACTTTGGGTTGTCCTATATGTCGAAACATTTCACTTGCAGTTAACGTGGTTAAACACAGAAGAGGGAAAAATCTTCAATCTCACGCAGAATTCTAAGCATGTAAATCAAAATCTGTCGACACATCAAAGGCAGTTATGATGATCAAAATGAGAGTAATGAAAAGCAGCTACTTACAGCAGACATTTGTATTTCTTTCCTTTTTTTTTATTTCTTCTTTGAGAGAGTTGTTCACAGACTCTCCTTTTCTCCAAGGAGTCATATGAAAGTGCTTGCAATACCTAGTGGGATTAGAAGACTGAATTAAAATGGGCCATTGTATTGTTACTTTCTCCTGGTTAATCCCACACCAAGCCATGTGTATGTCACAAGAGCGAGGCATGTCTGATCTGAGACCAGATTGTCCCTCATGTTTCTCACATCACATGAATTTATTTCTGACCCTGGATCAGTATAGCTTCTCTTGGAGGCAGTTTTGTAGAATTTACCTCATAGCTAAACCCCCATTCCAGAAGCAGTTAACGATGCTACAACAAATGGATTATGATTATTATTATTATTATTATTATTACTACTACTACTACTACACCCTGGGCTAAGGGTGCGCTTTTGAGACTATGGCCTAGCCCTAGATTTTCGCCGCTAAACCCCTTATCCCTTAACTTCTTTGCTTTTTAAACTATTTAAAAAAAAAAAACATTTGTCAATAGTTAAAATGGCCAGTCGGCAAGCTCACAATGTCTCAATAGATTGGCATGTTGAACTATTCCAAAAGGTCGCTCTGGGGTACTCTGGGTCCAGGCTTTCATTTTGCGGCGCAGATGTAAGCCTGGAGACCGAAGCTAACTCTACTACTACTACTACTACTACTATAGTAGTAGTACTACTACTACTACTAATAATAATGATAAACTATGGGTTGGGACTTAAGTGTTCCTTATTTTTTCTGTTTTTATTTAGTTAACTTTGAGAAGACAATTACATTTGACCCCCGTTTATTTATTATGCTAATGCTTGCCACTGTAATGTAGTACTGGGCTGGCTCACCTGTCAGTGAATCTCCCCCACTGGGAGGATGTAGCACCTCTGCAGCCTCTACTCCTCCCATGCAACACTCCCCACTGGCAGGTGCCGCCCCAGCCTGTGGAAGTACAAATACATGCAGTGACAAAGCTCACCCTCCCCACCTGGCTTCGCTCCTCTGTAGGGTGACCAGATTCAAACTGTTCATTTGAGGGACAGAAGTGTTGCACGTGTGGGACAAGTCGAGTGTGGAACAGGACAAAATGTAATTAGCAAAATTATTAACATATTGATGTCAATATTCCAAAAATATTTCAGGATTTCATTTCACCTACAGCAAAAACAGCTGATCTAAAATCAAATATAGCTGATCTACAATCTCAAAACGCGTCGCAGTGCGACGCGTTTTGAGATTGTAGATCAGCTATTTTTGATATGACAGTATGCAATGTTGCCTCTCTAGAGTGAGTGTGGAAATATAGCGGTACCATGGGGGGATTATTTCAAAAACATAGCAGGAAATGATACAAGAGAAATCCAACTATTAGGGCACTACAAATTATATGGGCACTTTGAACACTGATGCCTGTGTGGGACAGAGTCTCAATTTGTGGGACACTTGAAAAGTCTTGGAAATGAGGGACTGTCCCACGCAAAGAGGGACATCTGGTCACCCTAGTCCTCTGAGCAGAAGAGAGCTTCACTTTAGAGGGCCTGACCTAGAGATATACACACAAAGAACTCCTTTTAGACAGCAAAATGACAAACGTGATTTGTGTTTCAACGTTATGCATCAGTCCAAAAACGTGATGTAATGCGGATCCAGTGTCAGGCAAAGATGTCTGATGTTTGGATCTTCTATAATTTAAACTATACAGCATGTCATTAACTTTCTATTGCAGTGGTTCAAACCAGGAACCACCAGTGGGCCTCGAAGGGGTTCCAGGTGACCCCCAGCTAAATGATGGAGAGTTGGTAACCAAACGGACTCTTAGAGATCATTAACTCGCAAGAGATTATTGTTATACAGGATATCTTCATTAGCTTACTTAATTATTCAAGTAGCCTATGTAAATAATGTGGGGTCCAGGACGATCGGACCGCGTAAATAATGTGTTAAGATAATGTGAAGAATATGAATTTCAATAAATAAACATTTGCCAAAAGCATGTATTGTGTGTTTTATTGTAGATATACAACAACAAAAACATATTGTTTAATTTTTGGTCTGAGAGTTCAAAAACACTGTCCTATCGGATTGATTCAATACTTGTTTCTCATCATATGAAATGAGAGGCACTGAATGTGTTAACTCAAGTTTCATAGTGTGCGTTTAGGTAGGATTTGATTTTAATTTTGTAATGAGTGAGGGTACTAAAATTAGGCAGTATTTTGTCAGTGTGCATTCGGCTTGAGTTGTTTTCTCGTTTGGATGACAATGTCATGTGTTATGCCAGGATGAACATTATTGAAACAATGCCTTTGCACAAGAGAAGCAGCTACTGTCTGACTAGTAGTCTAACTCCATTTTAATTTTAATTTGGTATAAGTCTTTCCACATTGATTTAGCATTGTGACACAGCAGTGGCAGACAAAGAACTCAATGCCTGTACTTGAGTATAAGTATGATAAGTGGTATATAACGGGTACAGTATACTGGTATATTCATTGTTTTTATTTCATGAAAAAAAGAGAAAACCTCCCACCCATACTACTAGTGACAATGCATAACACACACACACACACACACACACACACACACACACACACACACACACACACACACACACACACACACACACACACACACACAGAGAGAGAGAGAGAGAGAGAGAGAGAGAGAGAGAGAGAGAGAGAGACAGACAGACAGACAGACAGACAGACAGACAGAGACAGAGACAGACAGACAGACAGACAGACAGACAGACAGACAGACAGACAGACAGACAGACAGACAGACAGACAGACAGACAGACAGACAGACAGACAGACAAACACAAAGAGAGGGATACAGAGAGACACAAACACACAAACAAGTATAGACAGGAGCGAAAACATATGCCTGGCCCCAGCCTTCCAGCCTGGCAGAGACAATTATTATCTCCAGCAAGCAGAGATGTTGCAGTTAGCTGTGCTGTGCTGTGTGTGTATGTGTGTGTGTGTGTATGTGTGTGCACACGCATGCGTTCGAGTGCATGAGTTGTGTCCTCATTGTAATGCCATGTTAGTCCTAGTGATGAAAAATGTCACACTACTTTTGGATGTGTTGTTCACTGTCCAAATATTGGTCTCCATATCCTGTCTACTCTGGTTGCATCCTAATGAAAGTCCTTTGTTGTATCCCTGCCCCCCGTTGCACTGTGCCTTTTCATAACCTTACCCCGGCTTCGGTCCACAAGGCAGATACCCTCTCTGCATTTAAGGCTACGCTAGACTAAAAACCCCTCCTTTGTGATGAAGCTCATAACAGTTGTTACTGTAGCTGTGCCGGTGGACCTCCTACGGCTCCTCTCTCTCCCGCCCTCCTCTCACGTCCTCCTTCTGCATGACTGCATCCCCTCCTCCTCTCAATCTCCACCTTCTCTCTCCCCTCTAGTACCTCTACCTTTCCTCGTCCTTTCCACGGATGATTCAGCTCTCCCTATAGTCTCATACATTCAAAAGTAGAGCAATAACTTGGCAAAACCGGAGTCAATATGCTCTTTGAATCTAATGCGAGGCTAAATAAGAAGACCCCTGAGAACAGAGAGGTGGTATAGCTGACTTTGAAGTTAGAGCCAAGTTACTTTAAGCTATTAGACAATAGACGAATCCAGAATGGGTATGGCACCAAAACTTATCTCAACTGCCAATCAAAAGCTTTCTCGCGATAATGACCACTTTAACAGAGAGTAAAAACTTGATTCAATGCCATTATTCACTGGCTGGGGCACTTGTTCATTGTCAATGTGATGACATGGTATACTAGAGTCCCTTATAAGGTTGTTAAAAGAAGAAACAGACCTTATACTATTGTATAAGGTCTGTAACTTCTTTCACAGACCTTATACGCTGCTGAGCTTGTAGATCAACTATTGTTGGCAAGAGAGTTAGAGCAAGGATGGAGAAAGAGCAGACAAAGGATTAAACTGACCTTGGTAAATTAAGTATTATAGTTTAAGCGGTTTAAAAATCCAGGAACACTTCTCCCTGCTCAGAGAGACGGTACCACATAATTCTGCAGCAGTTATTGTCAAATGGGTTACCTGCAAACCTTAAAGAGGTAAACACCATGTTGGAGGCAGATACACACCCTAGACTAGAGCTTGGTTCTAATAAGGATTGTTTTTGTGGGGGTGTTTTTTTCCTTGTCACATTGCATTGACAGAGTTGAGGGTAACATTGGGTCTTTGTGCCTTATATATTTTGTGATTTGGCGCTATAAATGGAATTGAAGTGAAAGAAAGAAAGACAGAAAGATGAAAGGTGAGTCATATAAATAACTATTTGTAACTAGTTGTGCATTTATTGATTGATTGAGTGCAGTTGTTGGGAGGGAAAGGAGAAACAAGCATTTTGGTAATTTACTGTGATAGTGCATGTCAATGTGAAACAGACATTTTGGCACATCAAGAACGATATTCGCAGTCACACACACTGAGCTTCACACGGACATGCCCACGCGGACGTAAGCTACGCTGATGTCCG
This sequence comes from Benthosema pterotum, assembly GCA_039105355.1. Lineage (NCBI taxonomy): Eukaryota > Metazoa > Chordata > Actinopteri > Myctophiformes > Myctophidae > Benthosema > Benthosema pterotum. Next base: position 44,843,680 of record CM076984.1, on the reverse strand, counting down.
CTATTGCGCCACTGTTGCATCACACTTGCATATTCTTTTGAAAGTTCCAAAAACAAATACAACGTTGGGTTTGTTGTCATACCAGTCTGCTGTGGCCAAGGGACTGGAACATATCGACATCCTGACAGAGAAATGATCGTGGTGGACACCTATTGGCTGACCCTTGGTTTACGTTTTGCTTCGTTCATGGGCAAGAGGCACTGAGGTTACCCTAAGTCAAAGGTGAGCCATAGAAACGGATCAAACAACTAAATACTAATATACATAGACAGAGAAAGGTAGATGCCTACTTTGGATATAGGCTGTCTATCTCTCAAGTGAGGGAAAGCTTCCGTGTTGGTGCCATAGATAAAGTAACAAAAAAGGAAAGGACATAACACTTTTCCCCTGACCTGGATGCAGGACGCATCTAGTAGTCTTGGGCGGTATTGATTTTTTAATATCGGTATTAATAACGTGTTAATTAGCTCGATATTCGATATTACCGGCATTGACCACTAGATGGCGTGCAATCAGAGTTGGACACGTTCCACCAGTCACCTAGTTCTCGGAATTGATCTCACATGTCCCAAAACTAGTTGTGTAGACTTGGGATAATTCACATGATGAATATTTTAACTCCTGAGAGTGTAAAAATGAAACCAAATGGACCCGCCAGGGTCCATTTGGTTTCATTTTTACGTTCTCAAGAGTTACATCTGGTTAAACAACTTAGCTGGGGACCACCTGGAATCCTCTCAAGGACCACTGGTGGTCCCCGGACCACTGGTTGAAAACCACTGGGGTATAATGTCGGTATTGGACGATATTCGGTATTCAATATTTTTTATAGACCCAACGATATTACTCGGTATTGATTTCCAATATCGCGATAAACGGTAATACCGGTATATTGCCCAAGACTAGCATCTAGGTTTTTTTTTCTATCTATGCTAATATACATGCTGTGTAACTTGTAGCACTGCCGCTTTAAGGGTATTTAAGGGCATGAAAGGGGTGACCGGTTTGAGGCCTCATGTTACTATGGTGGACTGAGCAAGTTAAGCCAGACAATGATCATATGCTCTGATTCAGTTGCTGCCTTGATGGCCCTGAGTAGTGGGACATCTAGATCCAGATACAACCTGATAAATGAAGCACTGGTGAGCCTGTACAACAGGGGGCGAAGATACAGGGGTGGCCAGGGTGGGCCAGGGTGGGCCTGGGTGGGCCAGGGTGGGCCTGGGTGGGCCGCGGATCATCCATATAGGGCAGGGGTTTTCAACCTTTTTCATCCCAGGGACCACCATTTGTTAAGAATTTGAGCCACGGACCACCATGTGATGACATTTAGGCCCACAGACCCAAAATCCAAAGATTTTTTTTTTTATCTACAATTCCAGGCTGGATTTCAGAAACATAACATTCAAACCTAGATCTCTAGTTGTGTAGATTTGGGCTAGTTCAGATGATGCATATTTTAACTCTTGAGAGTGTAAAAATGAAACCAAATGGACCCACAAGGGTCCATTTGGTTTCATTTTTACGTTCTCAAGAGTTACATCTGGTTAAACAACTTAGCTGGGGACCACCTGGAACCCTCTCAAGGACCACTGGTGGTCCCCGGACCACCTGTTGAAAACCCCTGATATAGGGGACAAGTCGACAACACATCTTGCCTGCCCAAAATATAATTTCTGGAACCACCACTGGTGCGTGTATGTACTGTATCTGTATGTGTGTGTGTGCGTGTGCGCGTGCATGTGCGTGTGCGTGTGTGTGTGTGTGTGTGTGTGTGTGTGTGTGTGTGTGTCTGCGCGTGTGTTGCTGCTGCATGCTGCTGATGGCTGATGGCTGTGCCGCTGTGTCAGGCGGTTCTGTCATTCTTGGAGCAATATAAACCAACACAAAAGCCAAAACGTTCCAAAGCTATAGCAAAATGGTTGATTTAAAAGATAAAATAAATAATTATGTTTATGTTTCTCATCTAGATGTTGGCAGCAGGGCCACCTTGAGGCTTGGATGATGGCGGTTCTGGCTTTGCTACTGCAGACAGAGAGGTGATGGAGGAGTCCTTTGGGTCCCAGCAGGACTTTAGAGGAACGGCCGACAGGCTGGCCAAAATTTCACTCAAGAGCAGGGGCGGATTTAACATGTCCCATTTGGGGGGGCAAGAGAACATGTTGGAGGGGCAAGGGAAAAAGGTATGGGGGCGGCTTCATCGCCCGTGTCGCCGCCCCATACCATTTTCGGTTACAGGACTTTTATTAGTCAAGTAAAGCATCAATAATAACATCAGTTGTTGTTGAAGTTGCAACAGACACGCAGCATGCATAAAGCTAAAGGTCTGACTCAGAGAGTTTTCTGTTTTCTATGATGAAATGCTGTTGGTTTAGTGGTGACACAGCTGTAGTTAGTAGCAGTAGTAGTGTTTCACATCATTTTAAATAGAAGCACTTTAATTTGAAAAACATTTGAAATTTGGGTCGTTTACATGCCCTTGTGTTTGGTGGGGCAGTCAGGTCATTTAGGGGGGCATTGCCCCCCCCATGCCCATGCCTAGATCCGCCCCTGCTCAAGAGCACCATAAAAGTTGAGAAACACTGGCATAGAGGAGTTGGGTACAACCAAGAGAGAGGGAGACTGTATTTCTGAGCGCATGCAGGCATCTGTAAAAAGAAAGGGCATGTACTGTATATGGAGGTGACAGCTAAGAGACTCTGACACGGCTGAGATTTGGACATTTTGGGCTAGACAGTTGCCTGAAGACAGTGGGGAAGCATCCAGATGGACTGTGTTGAATGTGGAAGAGGCAGACATTGTTGTTCACATTCTATTTGCGTGTGTGAGGGAAATATAGGGCAGAAAAAGAGGCACAGTAGTTATATTGGATTGTTAAAACTCTGTTCAGTCGGGGGACAGGAGCATCAAGCTGTGGAGAGAAATGTTTGGCTTTTCTCCACATTTACAGGTCATATACCGGTAGAACTCTGAGCTGAATATCATGCCGGCGACGACAGTAAAATGCAATAGTGTCAACACTGCCAGAAACCCCATGTAGAAGAAGATGCCTGGTACGGTACTTGGGGGGGGGGAAAGGGAAAATAAGTCACAACAAACGTTGATGCTTTGATAATTCATTTTGATTTAATCTCTCCTCTCTTCTTTGCCTGCAGTCAGGGACATAGCTGCATGGCCATCCTACTTGTAGGATATTTGTGTTGCCCCCGCCCGACGAGAGTGCTGTGTTTCCTCATGCAGATCGGCTATTTTCACCGCTTGTGAGGACACGCACACACACACACACACACACACACACACACACACACACACACACACACACACACACACGACCGCTCGTTATTACACGGCGGAGGCGCAGAGAGAATTGTTATTTTGAGGGTCAGCTTGGCACTTTTTGGCACATTTTTTTGTTGCTCACCTTGGCGCGTTGCCCTACGCGCAGTGCGTATTGTGCCTATACGTAGTAGTGACAGCACTGCCTGCAGTTTCTCATGCAGCTTTGGCCTGGCAATACTCTGCTACCAGTGGCGTAGGGAGGGCAACGCGCATAACGCGCAATGCGTTGGGCACCACGTGACCGGCAGGGCACCATTAAAAATAAAATAAAAAATCTATAAATATGCATTTTCCCGAGAAAACGTTGAATCTGCTTTGTGCCCCTCTCCAGAGACATGGTGCCCCCCTGTTTGTCACGCAGTCCCTTAAGCTAATTTCGTCAAATAGATTTGGGAAATAGATAACGGGATTTCAAAGCCACGTGCGGGCACAGACTGTGCCAGCATTGGAGATGTCCACAGAAGCGCCAGTTCAATTCATCTCCTTATTTATGGATTGTCCTATAAACAGCTCTAGACAGCTGCCTGCTGTCGGTCACTTGCTTGTGTTTAGGTAATGTACAGTATATAATATAATTAAATACATTAATTAACTTGTGACAATGCTGCTGCTTTCACGTTTCCACTGAAATCCCGACGGTTACATTTTTCTTGATTCTGCTTCGTAGAGAAGACCTACCTGCATATCCTATACAGCATCTGATAGAGTGATTTTTGCCGGTCACGCTGCATTTTGAAATGTACAAAATGGTCCAGAATTGAAGGAGATATGAATGATCAAAAAGATGTCTGTTTTGCCGCGAATTTCCCGACTTTTTTTTTTTGCAATTTAAACGTTTAATTTAATAACGTTTTGCAGACTTGGGATAAATGCCACATACAGCAAAAAACATGGAACATGTTTTTTCAACATAACATGTTGAATGGTAAGAAATGATCGAGAATTGACCCAGCTGTAATTGTTTGAAAGTACGAGCTAAAATACTCAGCCAGGCTGGGCTTATTCAGGGCCGTAGCGCCACTACTAGGTTTTGGAGGCCCTAAGCATAACTGGTCAGGGATGCCCCCCACCACCACCTCACCCTACACACGCCCCCACCTCTCTGTGTAGGCTGCAAGGGTGCAGCCTACATGAGGATTTCAGTAGGATTTCACAGGGGCTGTGGTTAATTTGCTGGTCCAGGCTATAGCTTGGGCCAGGAATTCAGGGAAGGAAAAACAGGGGTTGACACTAAGGTCTCGGAGGTACTTGCCATCGGAACGTAAAAATGAAACCAAATGGACCCTTGCAGGTCCATTTGGTTTCATTTTACACTCTCAAGAGTTAAAATTCATCATCTTAATTAGCCCCCCAGATAGCAAAATGAATTGATTCAACGTTGAATTTTGGTTGAATCAATGCAAAATGCATTGATTCAACGTTGAATTTTGGTTGAATCAATGCATTTTTCTATCTGGGCCAGGTCTACACAACTAGAGAATGTAGAAGATTAATGGTCATTTTGATCTGTATGTTAATTTGCCTGTTTTGTTTCCCAAACCCAGCCTGGAATTGTTTAGGCCTATAGCTAGAAAGCAGGGAAAGACATAGAGGCAGAGTGCAATGACTGCCTCAAAGACAAATTTATCTTGTGTTGTGTTATAGTGCACTAAGTTGCACACTTGCCCGATCGGGCAACCAGGTAGCAGTCTTCACTTGCCCGACCATTTTTTTTTTTTTACTTTCCCCGGGCAAGCAGGCAAGTGTTGGTGTCAACCTATGAGAAAAATCGCCCTTGCAACTGAGAAACAATGAGTAGTGGTGGGGGATTCGGGGAACTATACATTACAATGGCATTAGGAAGGTTGTTCCAAGGTGTTACACTTCATTAATTCAGCCTTTTGTTATCAAATGAGTCAAAACCTGTTTAACTGGTTCTGGAGACTGGAGGTGTTGGATCGTTCTGAAAACAACAGGATGGCTAATGGACCATCACTGCTTATGTGGGGGGGGGGGGGCACCAGAAAGCATTTGTGCTTAGGGCACCCAAATGGCTAGCAACGGCCCTGTCTGCTACAGTACATAGGCCTATAGTTACACACAGTGGAGTGTAACCCCGAATTTGGACTCTGCAGAAGATGGCGTTGAATCAAGGTTTTTTTTTTTACATGTGTTGAAGGACATTTCTAGGGCGTTCAATAGCAAAGGATTTGCCAGGCTCAGTGTAAACCCCAGGACGTGCAAGTGCAAACCTTACACCTATTTGTTCAAGGGTAAATCGGTGTGCTCCAGGTTGAAGGGGCAGAGTAAGAGAGAAGGGCTTTTTTGGTGTACAGGTTCTGAGGCAGTGTTGATTTTGTCGACTAAGCTATGATGCAAAATGTTGACTACTTTTTTAACGGTTTCGTGGAATTATGTAATTTTCTTTTCTTGGGTTCATTTCATTTTTCGGTTTTATGATCTCAAATCTCAATCAATAAAGCCTGAACTTTGAACATTCAGTGGAATTGCTGTGGTGTGGAGTTTTCTGTAGGGTTTGGGTAGGCTTTTGAGCTGCATTGAAAACATGCAACACAGTGGGAACAGTGACATCTGCTGGCAAATCCCATTGACATAATATGGGATTTGCACAATATGACAATATCACATTCAGCAGGAAAATCAGGGCACTTGTTTGAGCCAGAAAACACCAGACCCCAGAAAATCTACTGAATGTGAAAAAACAAATGTGACAACCCCTTCAAAACCGCCCTGAAACTCATCTATTTAGAACAGCCTTTTTTGAGTTTACTTGATTTCAACTTGTTACTTCATTTTATTGTTTTTATTTTATTTGTTTTCCTAATAAAGTTGTCGTTTTCTATGTTCTCCCCCTGCCCCGCACATATGTTGAATCATTTAGCACTTATGAAAAGTATAAATCGCAGGTATTAGTATTATTATAACCTATGATGAACAGAACTATAATATATTGACAATTTTGTAGACTAGACTAAAATGTTAGGGAGGGACTAATGGAGAAGGGGCAATATAACAAAAAGTAATTTTATGTTTGGATGCGGTCGCATGTTGCGGTCTGAAATTAGCAGATCTACAAGCTCAGAATGCAGATCAGAACGCAGATTTTAATCAAGCAGCCAAGTTTAAAATCAGGCCTTTATGGAGGCAAAAAACAATATACGTTTAGTTGATTAAAATCTTAATGTTATTTAGCTGAAACAAGACTAACATTAAAACATTGCATCGGAATACAAGTTAATTCAAATGTATTCAAAACACTATGACTAAAACTAAATCAGAATGTACTTTTAGTCATAGATAGATACGTGATGATGAATCCCTGGGAGATGGATAGGGATGGATAGATACGTGATGGATAGATGAATCCCTGGGAGCGTAGGCTGTAGCAACATTGTTTATGTGACATGTACTTAAGTGGATAGATACTGTACCGAGGCAGCAGTCCAACGATGGATTTATAAATGAAAACTTTCCCGTGTACATTGGATAATGAAAGGGGGCTTTCAGCGAGGAAGGACGCAGTTTTCTAGTCCCCATATAATCCAGGAGAGGCAAATAGGTGGCATCCGAGACGTTTCAGCATTAAGAGCAAATCCTGATTTCAGTGATAATATCTCAAATGTATTTATATATAGCGCTTTAAGTAACCAAAGATGCTTTACATGGGGGAAGATGATCAATATGAGATTTAAAAGAAAGGTTGGCACCATATCTTTGTTATTGAATCACCACAGGTTTAACCACATGATCCCCATGGTGTCCATATGTTGGTCCAAGCATTTGACAAATATAGATGAGCTACTGTATACCATACCTGGGCATTATGCGGCCCTTTGGCTGACTCTGACCGGCCCAGGGACCACCAGTGGTCCTTGAGAGAGTTCCAAGTTAAATATGGAAAGTTGGTTAGCCAGATGTAACTCTTTGAGAGCGTAAAAATGAAACCAAATGGACCCTTGCGGGTCCATTTGGTTTCATTTTTACGCTCTCAAGAGTTAAAATATTCATCATCTGAATTAGCCCAAAGTCTGCGCATTCAATCAGAGAATGGAAGAGAATGGTCATTTTTGTCATCCTGTTTTGTTTCCCAAATCCAGCCTGGAATTGTGGACAAAAACAAAAGAAATCTTGAAGAAAGGTTTGGGATCTGTGGGGCTAAAATGTCATCAAATGGTGGCTCAAACACAAATGGTGGCTCAAATACTGAATAAATAGTGGGCCCTGGGGTCTAAATGGTTGTTCTTACTCTTACTTTTATCTTGAAATTAAATTAATATTACGCAGACTTTAGTTCAGCCTTTAGTCTTGGCCCTCCACAATATTTTATGTATCTCATTTGGCCCCTTGGGAAAAATAATTGCCCACCCCTGCTGTACACTCATAATATCGAAATGTGGGGGGACGCCTTTCAATGCAGTGTGGTCAATTTTCTGGCACAGCTGGGAGGCAAGGTGTGGTCATCGAGCCCCAGCCAGACACTGAGTGTTCATTCACTCTCTCAATACTAGGCCAAGGGCTTCACAATTAATCGAAAATGAATCGAAATCGAGGTTTCAGAATTTGGACATGTATGTAAAAAAAATGAAAATCGAAAATCATGGTTTCCTCTTTTCTAGGACATTTACGGTAGAGCTGTGTCACACTTTAGGAAAGGTGGGGGGGGGGGTTCTACTTGAATGTTCATTAAAGGTAGGGTAAGTGATTTGAAATTCATGGTGTAGTACCAGCCTGGTGCACTAGGGGCGCCCAAGAGTACCTACACTATGTGAACCTGCTGCTCGATCCTGATTAGAGGAGATTTCACCCTCCACCTGGGGAACTTTTATTAGCTCCTCTGCTAACGTGGGGGAGGGGGGAACTCCATATATGGTCTGCACACCTAGAGTATTTTAACAGATACATTTTTTTTTTTTTTTGGGGGGGGGGGGATATCTGATAAAAGTGAAATCACTTCCCCTACCTTTAAAAGACATCTTCTAATGTCTTTGTTCAATACGAACCACCCTAGAGAATCAAATAAAAACATATTTATAAATAATAAATAATTTCCTTTTTTGTATTTTTCCTCCAAAAATTTAAAATCGAAATTGAGTTTTCGAAGAAAAATATCAAGGTTTTATTTCTATGCAAAATCATGAAGCCCTAACTAGGCCTATCAGAATAGACAAACATCTGTACTGGAGCACAGCTAGAAGGTTCTGGATTCGATTCCTGACCGGAGAGTCAGGTACTGTCCCCCGCATATCCTAGGCGTTTTCTGTGTTTAGTTTGCATGTTCTTCCGGTGTAGGGTAGGCAGGTACTATAGGTATAGCCTAGGTGTGAACCCTCGCCAGAAACATGCAGTAAGTAACACTTTTCTCTATTCAGATTCAGGTTAAATATAAATTATGCAGTGTGGACAGGACATTTTGTTTGGGGTTCGCAAATTGGTTTACCTGCTGTAAACAAATTTTGTTTGGCGCTTATTTACAAGATTAGCTCTGGATAAGAAATATACACAGACAGATTGACCACCATCTTAATCAATCTCTACTATGGCACACACATTTATCACATTATTGTCAGGAATTCAGCTTTGACTCTACTCTGCTCTAACCAATGTCACACAATGACAAACAAGTACTCCTGAAAACAAGCCAACAACAGACCGCTTTTGACAGATCGATAAAAAAAAAGTGCAGGACAGTGTTTTCTGTTGACAACTGAAGATCAGATGGGCATATTTCCAAACAATTAGACTTTTGCCAGAAGAAACGAATGATTAAAATGAGCATCAGAGCCTCGGTGAGAAATGGAGCAGCTATGAAAAAGGATGGTCTAGTTCAGGGGTTTTCAACCTTTTTGATGCCAGGGACCACCATTTATTCAGAATTTGAGCCACGGACCATGCACCACTTGGGGACATTTTAGCTCCACAGATCCCAAAACTAAAGATTTCTTTTGCTTTCGTCCATCTTCTAGTTGTGTAGACTTGGGCTAATTCAGATGATGAATATTTTAACTCTTGAGAGTGTAAAAATGAAACCAAATGGACCCGCAAGGGTCCATTTGGTTTCATTTTTACGTTCTCAAGAGTTACATCTGGTTAACCAACTTAGCTGGAGACCACCTGGAACCCACTCAGGGACCACTGGTGGTCCCTGGACCACCTGTTGAAAACCCCTGGTCTAGTTAATGCTCACCAGTAAAATTCCTGGAATCAATTTATATCAAGGCATCAAATACACATCTAAATGAACATGCGGAAAATAAGTGCTTTGCGCTTGAGCTTTGAAGTAGAATAGAAACGGCATTCTGATAAGAAGAGATCATATTGTCGAATTGCTTAAAGGTATATACTAAGTGATTGGGTGATTTGATGATCCCCAGTAGCAAGATGTGCACACACTACAGTGAAGGGAAATGCAACAGGCCAACATTACATTATATACATCAAGGCCCACCCCACTCCACCCTGATTGGAGGAAGGCCCCTCTCATCCTGAATGGACAAAAGGCTTTTCTCCCAAAGCCCAAACTGAAACTATAGAGCTGCGCAGTGACGTCACCGCCCCTGTTCCGGAAATCTTTTCCCCATTCATTTTTCTCATAGACTTTTCGAAAATAATTTATATTAAGACGATTACGCCGCGGCCAAAGCCAACTCAGGTCGTGACAAATCATGACAACAAACACAATATCGTCATATAATATATAATTGGGAAGAAGTAGAAAACGGCATGATACAAGACTTTTTGTTTCGTTTTTCATCTTAGAAATTATTTTATTGTCCCAAAAGTTTGTGTGTGTCATCATGATTCGTCACGACTCGAGTTGGCTTTGTCCGCGGCGTAATCGTCTTGATATAAATTATTTTCGAAAAGTCTATGAGAAAAATGAATTGGGAAAAGACTTCCGGAACAGGGGCGGTGACGTCACTGCGCAGCTCTATTATATACATCAAGGTCCACCCCACTCGATCCTGATTGGAGGAAGGCCCCTCTCATCCTGAATGGACAAAAGGATTTTCTCCCAAAGCCCAAACTGAAACTATAGGGTTTTTTAGACCCCAGAGGCTCCCTGGGCAGTGACAGGGAGAAACTCCTTATATGGTCACCACACTCTAGTACTCTAGTGCTAGCCAAAAGGAAATTACTATACCTTTAAACCAGGGGTTTTCAACCTTTTTCATCCCAGGGACCACCAATTACTCAGCATTTTAGCCACGGACCACCACTTGAGGACATTAAGCACCACAGACCCCAAAACTAAAGATTTATTTTGCTTTTGTCCACAATTCCAGGCTGGATTTGGGAAACAAAACAAGCAAAACATACATTTCAAAATGGCTAATTCAGATGATGAATATTTTAACTCTTGAGAGTGTAAAAATGAAACCAAATGGACCCGCAAGGGTCCATTTGGTTTCATTTTTACATTCTCAAGAGTTACATCTGGTTAACCAACTTTCCATCATTTAGCCTGGGGACCACCTAGAACCTTCTCAAGGACCACTGGTGGTCCCCGGACCACCTGTTGAAAACCCCTGCTTTAAACAACTGTAGTTGTTTTTATTCATGTATTTATTTTACCCTGTTTAAAAAGGGTGTTTGTGTTTGACTAGGAGCAAGTAAACACTGCTGCAGTACTTTTATTTGAGAGCTGTAGGAGAGCCAATGTTGTGGCTCCCAGCACGAGACCACATACTAATCCTGTCAAACAAAGCTGAGAGTTCCTGTGTAAACCAAGGTACAATAACTCTGTCTTTGATTCTACACGTCTTAAAAGGTGCACTGTATGTTTATAAAACATGAAAGCTTTTTAATTAGTTTTTGTAAAAAGAAAAAAAGACATCTGGCCACCGGAATATTATTAAAGAAAAAGCATGTTTGTCAAATTGCTTTTACTTAATTAAACCATAGAGATGTTGTGTGGAAATAATAAAAATGTTCCCCCAGTATGGGTTAGGGTTATGAGGGAGGGGGAACTGGAGCTCTGAAGAAAATCATTAACATGGTGAAACACAGCTTGATGACGTCATCAAATTGTGTTGTTAATGACTTTTTTTTTCAGATCTCCATTTCTACGAAATAAAGAATGTGGGGACGTTTTTTATTCTTTCCACACAACATCTCTAAGGTATATTAATAACATACTGTAGTAAAATGTTGAAAATGGGTAGAATTCCCCTTTAGGATTTAATCCTGCCATGCATACACATGGGGCAGTGATCACCAGTTCCTAAATTAAACTATCAAACAAACTATTACCCACAATATGTTCTGCTGTATTTGAATCAAATAGATAAATCCTTTATCCTTCAAGTTATGCCTACTCCCTAGAGTTAGCTCATCATCACTTAATTAGGCTCTGACCAAATGGACCCTTGCGGGTCCATTTGGTTTCATTTTTACACTCTCAAGAGTTAAAATGTTCATCATGTCAATCAGCCAAGTCTACACAACTAGAGAATGTAGAAGATTAATGGTCATTTTGATCTGTATGTTGGGCTGTTTGGTTTCCCAAATCCAGCCTGGTATTGTGGTCAAAAAGCAAAACAAATCTTTACTTTTAGCGTCTGTGGAGCTAAAGTGTTGTCAAATGGTGGTCCGTGGCTCAAATTCTGAATAAATGGTGGTCCCTGGGATGAAAAAGGTTGAAACCCCCCGTTCTAAAGGGTATTTTCAGGAGGAATTACAATTCAGAAGCACAGCAGGGGAATGATGTAAATGCAGGAGGCAGGTATGCATGTACCGGTAAGCTATGTATGTAACCGGGGGGTCAAATTCAGGTTTGAGACCTCCTTTGCAAGTGAAAGTGACGCCTGCCAAAGACTGAAAACAGAATTTATATTAACCTGTTTACATACCAGGGCTTGACACTAACACTTGCCCGCTTGCCCGGGGCAAGTAAAAAAAATGGTGGGGCAAGTGAAGACTGCTGCCTGGTTGCCCGATCGGGCAAGTGTGCAACTTAGTGCACTATAACACAACACAAGATACATTTGTCTGGAAGGCAGTCATTGCACTCTGCCTCTGTGTCTTTCCCTGCTTTCTAGATATCCACAATTCCAGGCTGGATTTGGGAAACAAAACAGGCAAATTAACATACACATCAAAATGACCATTAATCTTCTACATTCTCTAGTTGTGTAGACCTGGGCTAATTAAGAGGATGAATTTTAACTCTTGAGAGTGTAAAAATGAAACCAAATGGACCCGCAAGGGTCCATTTGGTTTCATTTTTACGTTCTCAAGAGTTACATCTGGTTAACCAACTTAACTGGGTACCACCTGGAACCCTCTCAGGGACCACTGGTGGTCCCCGGACCACCTGTTGAAAACCCCTGGTTTAAAGCACCCAAGTAGGAAGTAAACTTTAATGCAAAATTTACAATATATTTTTGGGGGGGCAAGTGGCCATGACCTGAGGGCAAGTAGAACCTGACTTGCACTTGCCCGATGGGCAAGTGCCTCAGAGACCTTAGTGTCAACCCCTGCATACCAAGCACTAGCTGGCAAAGTACCCTGTATTTTTACAAAACTGCTAGACCTAAAATTCCCATTACATCAAGCTATGTTTTGTTTGCTATAGTTTCAAAATGATTTTTTAACTGACCTCCTACTGAAAGAACATTTAAATGTGCCTGCACTTTGATTTGGTTTCAGATGTTTTGTGTTATTGCTATATTTCTGTATACTATGGCTACCTGTATACCTTGTTGTCTGTGTCATGTATGTAAAAGCATTTAAATCCATCTGCATGTTGTAAATGTTCCCTTAACATGACAAAGAGACCCTGTCTCCCTGATGTCAATGGATTCCCCGGAAACTCTGACCGGCCCGGGGACCACCAGTGGTCCTTGAGAGAGTTCCAAGTTAAATATGGAAAGTTGGTTAACCAGATGTAACTCTTTGAGAGCGTATAAATGTTTACACTCTCAAGAGTTAAAATATTCATCATCTGAATTAGCCCAAAGTCTACACATTCAATCAGAGAATGTAAGAGAACGGTCATTTTTGTTATCCTGTTTTGTTTCCCAAATCCAGCCTGGAACTGTGGACAAAAACAAAAAAAAAACCTTGAAGAAAGTTTTTGGATCTGTGGGGCTAAAATGTCATCAAATGGTGGTCCGTGGCTCAAATACTGAATAAATAGTGGGCCCTGATATCAAAATGGTGAAATGGTGAAATTAAATTAATATTAGGCAGACTTTAGTTCAGCCATTAGTCTTGGCCCTCCACAATATTTTATGTATCTCATTTGGCCCCTTGGGAAAAATAATTGCCCACCCTTGGTCTGCAAGATTCGATACCACCACCACCACCAACATCCACCTCTCTAAATACTTAATGTCAACAGTCCAATCCTGCATCATCAGCAGAGTGCATGGGGTTCAACAAACCATGTGCAGATTCGGCACAAACAACCAAGGAAATGCATCATTTCTCTTTGGTAGGTAGAACAGGTAGAAATGCTTCATTCTCACACTCACTGTACTCAGTGTAGTGTCCATAGAGTACACTGTACTCACTGTACTCACTGTACTCTGTGTAATGTACATGATTACACTGTACCCACTGTATTCAGTGTATTGCACATGGATTACACTGTACTCACTGTATTGTCTATAGAGTACACTGTACTCACTGTACTCACTGTAGTATCCATAGAGTATACTCACTGTACGTAGTACTTATGTAGTACTCTATTCAGGTCAGTGAGGTCAGGCATTTGAGGTTTGGGGTTCAACATTTAGAATTTGAGTAAAGGTGTTCTATATTACACATGCATAACAACATTGAATGCCCAGCATGTTTGATTGGTAGAAAAATAATTATAAGAATGAAAGTTGTGTAGAGCATAATAGATATTCCCATAGGCTGTGCAATGACTAAAGTTCAATCAAGTTATGCAACCCTTATTTCAAAATATCAGTAAAGATATACAAGGAAAACTCACCAAAATGTCCTCAAAACCAAAATGTTTGGACAGTGGCTTCTACTGTTGCAAATTAGATGGAGGCAGCCATTTTGGGTCATACCACCTGAGGTTCTGTATCTACCGGTACTTGCAGTGCAAATGGTATGGTCCAGGTGGGGCAGGGGACGTATCAGATGTGATACAACAGGTCTTTGAACCAAGTAGTGGTTACACTGAAACATATGAGCCAGCTGAAGAATTGATCTATCATATATGATACCAACGGCGTTATATCAATCAAAATAGGCCCTGAGAGTCAAGTTACTCAACAACGAAGGTGGTCCGTGGCTAAAATGCTGAATGGATAGTGGGCCCTGGTATCAAAAAGGTTGAAAACCACTGGTCTATGGGGTTTTCAACAGGTGGTCCGGGTACCACCAGTGGTCCTTGAGATGGTTCCAGGTGGTCCCCAGCCCAAGTTGGTTAACCAGATGTAACTCTTGAGAACGTAAAAATGAAACCAAATGGACCCTTGCAGGTCCATTTGGTTTCATTTTTACACTCTCAAGAGTTAAAATATGTAGTCCTAAATCTACACCACTAGAAGATTAATGGTCATGGACAGAAGCAAGGGAAATCTTTATTTTTGAGGTCTGTGGGGCTAAAATGTCCTCAAATGGTGGTCCGTGGCTCAAATGCTGACTAAATGGTGGGCCCTGGAGTCAAAAAGGTTGAAAACCACTGGTCTAGTAGTGTAGGCCTACCTGTACAGAAGTAGATCATTAGTACAGTTGAACTCGGTGTAGTTCCACGTAGACACTACTGTAGTGGAGTCCAGAGCCTTGTTGGAAATAGACAGAGTTACGCCAACTCCGTTCACTTCATGGGGCCAGTCCATCTACATAGACTTCTGTTGGATAGTGACATGATTGAATAGTGACAGCCGGAAGTTGCTGAATGCATTGAAGCCTATGGGCTCGCGCGAGTACATGAACCACGTGACCAGGCTGTTTTCTGACCCCTCAATGTCGCAACTCTTCTACTAGATGGCTCTGAGTGGAGTCCAGAGCCATCTAGTAGAAGAGTTGCGACATTGAGGGGTCAGAAACTGAGCGCTCGCGCGCTATTCATGCAGCCCGAATAGTGACAAAATGGAGTTGGAGATGCATTGTTTTCAATGAGGGTGGCGCAAATAAGAGCTATTTTAGGGAAACTGTTTTAAACTAGCCTATTATAGATTAACGACTAAATAGCCTACTCTGTAGCCTAGTGTTTATGTTGTGTATGTATCTAAAATAAAGGGATTTACGAACATTAAAGCTGCCCTGTTGCCTGAGTCCACTGCATTTCTGCTCACTTCAGGCCCAGGGCTTGTCCCTACTTGTTGTCCCATTTTCAATAGAAGTCTATGTAGAGGAGCCGCCATTGGACTGGCCCCATGAAGTGAACGGAGTTGGCGTAACTCTGTCTATTTCCAAGGCTCTGAGTGGAGTCTCCCTCTGCGTGCGCGGCGCCCCGTCTGCTTGCCTGTCTGCCTGCGCGCACACGCCGGCTATTGTGTTTGTCTTCTTCCAAGGAGGAGGAGGAGGAGGAGGAGGAGAGCAGCCCACTGGAATCCACTGGAATAATAACCCTTTACACCACCAACCATGGCGGACGAGCAAGAAATCATGTGCAAATTAGAAAACATCATGGAGATACGGTGAGCGTTTTCATATTGAATCAAAAAGGGCTGCATGTTGTTTGTTGCAGAAAGAGAGACTGAGAGAGAGAGGCCCGGCGTGTCTTGTATTAGCCTCTATGGGACCAACAATAGCTTGTTGGCTTTGTGTTATTGAGCTAATGCTAGCGCTAGCACACACAGCTAGCAGCTGTATCAGCTGTACTGTGTGTAGTCTAGTCTGTCTGTTATATTCTGTATCAGCTGTACTGTGTGTAATCTGTCTCTCTGTTATTATATTCTGGTGTGTTTTTATTTATTAAGTCTCCACGGGCAGCGTTTGTTTGGCGTCGTTTTTTCTATGGCCAAAGGAAATGCAGAATTGGAATCTTATTTTGTAGGAGAGATGGTGTTATTTCTACTCGTTGCCATCATATCGTTCTCTTCCAGATGTGGAGCAACAAAATGCCAGATGTGATCGTCGGGTTATTATAGCCCATTGATTTAGCTCAGGGGTTTTCAACCTTTTTGATGCCAGGGCCCACCATGTATTCAGCATTTGAGCCACGGACCACCATTTGAGGACATTTTAGCCCCACAGACCCCAAATCTAAAGATTTATTTAGCTTTTGTCCACAATTCCAGGCTGGATTTGGGGAAACAAAACTGTCAAACCTACAGATCAACATGATGATGAATATTTTAACTCTTGGGAGTGTAAACTGCGGGTCCATTTGGTTTCATTTTTACGTTCTCAAGAGTTACATCTGGTTAACCAAGTTAGCTGGGGACCACCTGGAACCCTCTCAGGGACCACTGGTGGTCCCCGGACCACCTGTTGAAAACCCCTGATTTAGCTGCCTGTGGCGGAAGGAACGGATTTTACATTGTAGGGCAGGGGTTTTCAACCTTTTTGACTCCAGGGACCACCATTTATTCAGCATTTGAGCCACGGACCACCATTTGATTACATTTGCACACCAAAGACCTAAAATTAAAGATTTCTTTTGGTTTTGTCCACAATTCCAGGCTGGATTTTGCAAACAAAACAGTGTGAACGTCTTAATTAAGTGCTGCTAGATGATGACTATTTCAACTATTGAGAGTGTGAAAATGAAACAAATGGACCCGCAAGGGTCCATTTGGTTTCATTTTTACGTTCTCAAGAGTTACATCTGGTTAACCAACTTAGCTGGGGACCACCTGGAACCCTCTCAAGGACCACTGGTGGTCCCCGGACCACCTGTTGAAAACCCCTGTTGTAGAAGAATAGTGGCTGTGTTATTCAGATGCACCAACATCAATAACAAAATAAAAGTAGTCATGTCCAATCATGTTATTGGATTGTAATAGTGATTCATTGATTACTTACATGTTACAGCTGGTAAAGGTAGAGTTGGGTTTAATTACGGTATGTTTGTGCTTCTTGATTATAATATAACCTATATACACTATCCTATAGTCTTTTGTTTACATTGTAAATTTGAGAGAGAAAAAAAATGCTGAATAATCACAATACTGTCTTTTTCACCATTCAAAACTAAACCTCCAACAAATGTTTCAAAACTGGCTTTCAAAGCAACAAAACAATGACTGTTAGGTCTGATATATTATGTGAGAACTGCAAATATGACAATGAATTAACAGATATTATAACCAGAAGATTAACTAAGTAGCATAAATTCAATCAAAGTTCAGTTGGATGTGTGCATTGGCTCTGAAATTGCTGTGAATGATGTGGTTGGGAAGAAAACCCTGGTTAAAAAAAAGCCAGAGAACTGACTGACTGACTGAATGAATAATGGCTCTGTCTCTGAATGCAATGGCTGTGATGCATCACGCTCAAGTCACTGACCCAATGTTGTGTCCTTTTCCACGGGCCTGCAGGAACAAGACCATCCAAATGCAGAAGATCAAGTCTCGTCTGAAGACGGAGTTCGAGGCCCTGGAGTCTGAGGAGAAGCACCTGAAAGAGTACAAGCAGGAGATGGACCTCCTGCTGCAGGAGAAGATGGCCCACGTGGAGGAGCTGAGACTCATCCATGCTGACATCAACGTGGTGCGTACTAGGGATGTCACGGTATCCGGTAATTCCGGTATTACCGGTATGGGGCCACAAAACCGGTACTTTGCTTGCCCACCGAATGTACCGAAAAAACAAAACAAACAAAAAACATTTTTTGCGCCCATTCATTCGATATTGCAGGGTTCTAACTAGATGTAACTCTTTGAGAGCGTAAACATGAAACCAAATGGACCCTTGCGGGTCCATTTTGTTTCATGTTGACACTCTCAAGAGTTAAAATATTCATCAAGTGAATTAGCCCAAGTCTACACAACTAGAGAATGTAGAAGATTAATGGTCATTTTGATCTGTAGGTTGGACTGTTTTGTTTCCCAAATCCATCCTGGTATTGTGGACAAAAGCAAAAGAAATATTTCGTTCTTGGTCTGCGGGGATAAAATGCTATCGTATATATTACTAATGTTGATTGAGGATTTGTCCTGCATGTGCCAGGACTCTGAGCACATCTAGTGGTCAAACTATAAAACCGATAATACCGGTATAAAAGCAAACTATAAAACCGGTGTTGAGATTCTTACACCGTGACATGCCTAGTGCGTACCATCCTGCTCTGAAAGGACCAGACCCAACATCCAGCTAGTCTGCTGGTGTCCTTTTCATCCTTTTTCAATTACAATTCAGGCATTTAGCAGACGCTCTTAGTCTACAGTAGGGATGTGAAAAAAAAGTCGGAAATCGGCACGATTGTCGACACGTTGTTTACGGCAACACAAAAAAGTACAAGTCGACAAATCGCCTCTTTTTTTCTTTTTTTTTTTATATTAATGATTTTTATTTTGTATTCTTTGTCATTCCTTGTTCAAAACGTTATAACATTACTGTTTTCAAGGGAAGAGAATGCTTATTTAGGCCTGGGTATTACTATCACTGTACCGAGGACATGTCTGTGCTGTGCGCGTCTGTGCTGCGTCGTCGTCCTCCTCCTCCTCCTCCTGCTTCCCACCGCAGTCTGTCTCAAAGAATGCGGCTATAATCGCTTATTTGCTTATTTTTTGGAACCATGTCACTGCTTTCTTGTCAAATATCGAGCTCCAAAGCTCGAGTCTTTGGAGCGGGGCGTGCGCTCAAACTTGAAGATGTTTTTTTTCTCTCTCTCTCTCTCTATCTTTGCCGGCTTTTGTCAGGCCCGGATATAAAACTTCACAATTGGGGGGGGGGGGGGGGGGGGGGGGGGGGGGGGGGGGGGGGGGGGGGGGCGCAGCGGAGTAAAAAAAAAAAAAAAAAAAAGACGACGACATATCGATAATGGGCCTCGACTTGTCGAAATTCCAAATATGTGTCGATTAACATCCCTAGTCTACAGCGATTTACATTAAGCATGAACAAAAGAAAAAGCATGGCAATACAGCATATACATAGGGTGAGCAGATCTAAGCTGTTCATTTGATTGACAGAAGTAGTCCATGTGTGGGGCAAGTGGGAAAACTTGTTGCCAATGCCGTTAGCATATTATTAAGATCTTGATGTCATATTAAAAAAAATAATTCATGATTTCAATTCACATATAGTAAAAATAGCTGATCTACAACCTGAAAACACGCCACAGCACGACACGCTTTGAGCCTGTAGATCAGTTAATTTTGATACAACAGCACATGCAATGCGGCCTCTCTGGAGCGAGTGTGTAACTATAGTGGCACCGGGATGATACTCAGGTTATTTTAAAAGACCTAAAACGCATCTATAGCAAAAAAAAAGAGACAACAAAAAGCCGGCATTTGAAAACTGAACTCTGTCAGTCACAATGTGGGACATGGACTCATTTTGTGGGACACCTGAGTCTTGGAAATGAGTGACTGTTCCGCACCAACAGGACTTGACACTAACACTTGCCCGCTTGCCTGGGGCAAGTAAAAAAAAATGGTGGGGCAAGTGAAGACTGCTACCTGGTTGCCCGATCGGGCAAGTGTGCAACTTAGTGCACTATAACACAACACAAGATAAATTTGTCTTGAAGGCAGTCATTGCACTCTGCCTCTGTGTCTTTCCCTGCTTTCTAGCTGTCCACAATTCCAGGCTGGATTTGGGAAACAAAACAGGCAAATTAACATACACATCAAAATGACCATTAATCTTCTACATTCTCTAGTTGTGTAGACCTGGGCTAATTAAGATGATGAATTTTAACTCTTGAGAGTGTAAAAATGAAACCAAATGGACCCGCAAGGGTCCATTTGGTTTCATTTTTACACTCTCAAGAGTTACATCTGCAAAATTTACAATATATTTTTGGGGGCAAGTGACCATGAGCTGAGGGCAAGTAGAACCTGACTTGCACTTGCCCGATGGGCAAGTGCCTCCGAGACCTTAGTGTCAACTGTCAACCCCTGTAGACTCATTTTGTGGGACACCTGAGTCTTGGAAATGAGTGACTGTTCCACACTAAGAGGACAACTGGTCAATACAAAGTAGATAATGTGAATCATACAATGTACATAAGCTAAGTAACAGTAGGAAATCTATATAGTGCTATTATATTTAAGGTTCAAGGTTCAAGCTTCTTTATTTGTCACTCCAATGTCAGGACATATAACGTTTCCATTGTTTCCCAGTGCAATAAGACAATAGACAGTGCAATAAGAAAAAGGACAAATACAAACAATACAAGAAACAGTACCGTAAGTGACGTAGTGCAACAGACTAGAGCAGTAAAGTGCAACTGTAACAGCATGAAGTTGGGTGAAGGTGCTAAGCTACATGAAAAAGTTAATAATCATACAGTAGATTAGAGAGATAGAGGAGATTAGAGTAATGATTTATTATATGCTGATCATGCATATTTGACCTAATTTTGCAAGTGTGCAAGCAGGGATTTCACACATTTTTATGTGGACACTAGCTAGTTAAAAAAGCAAAAAGAAAAGCTAGCACATTCATTTGTTTAAAATGCTGGATTAGCACCAGTTATGTTCTGGCAGACGTGGTCAGTGGTGACCTGGACAAAGGCAGACTAATCTCGTCGGTTGTGGCAAATGGACCGGTAAGACGTCTGTAAGGTTCCAATTGGTTACCAAATAATCTATCCTTTAGCTGGTGACCACATAGATATATGCATATTTTGAAATATATTATTTGGCCAAATAATTTGTTCGTATATTTTTGACAATAATGTACGTGAAAGAATTAATTGTGTTGTATTTTATTTATTGCTTCTTGTGGTGTTTCAGATGGAGAGTACCATTAAGCAGTCAGAAAATGACCTGAACAAGCTTCTGGAGACCACGCGTCGCCTGCACGACGAGTACAAACCTCTGAAGGAACACGTTGATGCCCTCAGGATGGCGCTGGGTTTGCACAGACTCCCCAACCTCAACGAAGAAGAAGAGAAACTCTCACTTGAGTCAGTACACACACACACGCACGCACGCACACACACACACACACACACACACACACACACACACACACACACACACAGCAGTTGTGCTTTAAAATGTATGTATAGTATCTCCATTTATCCATCCATGCTTAATGCATGAACGGCAAGCATGTACATAAAATGTAGACCAACAACATTTATTTATTTGTATTGAAAGCTCTTTGAACATAAGGAGTATTATACACCTTTCATTTAGCCCAGCGGCTTCATCTTGCACCAGCAGATTTAGTAGCTTAATTATTCGTAATAATTCTTTCATTTTGTGTGCGACTGCGCCTGCATGCGTCATGAATCCTGATCGGTTTGCATCGGTTTAATGGAACAGATTTTGTTGAGGGAAAAACACAAAAATAGGCACTTCAGAATAATCCTTAATTGCGGGTCGTGGCAACATAATAGGTTATTCTTTTGTGAGTGCAGCTTCAGGACAGTTAATTAACAGATTGTGTACACAGTCTCCTCATGCGTGTGGGTGTGTGATGTGTGTGTGTGATTGCACTTATGCTGTGTCCGCGGGGAACCACTGAGCTCAAGTACAGTGTTTTCAGTGCGTTTTCAAACCTAGTCGCTTCTGTGGCATTCTTTTACCTGGATTTAATCACACACAGAATTACTGGAAATGTTACATTTAATTACACATTGTTGCTGTCCAGTGGAAACCACACAACTACGAAAATGTTCTCTTTTTTTTTTCAGAAAAAGAAGGAATTAGGGGAAAAGAAAACATTATTTCTAAACGGTGCATTACTGCCTCATTAAAGTTAGTGTTGCTTTCTCTCAAAGGGAAAAGAAAAGGGAAAGGGGAGAGTGATGATTGCTGTAATGTTCAGCAGGTTGGATTCTTTAAACTAAAGTGTTATGAAGAGGCTTTGGATAACTTTCTGTTGACAATATGAATACAGTGAATATGTCACTGTTAACCACCCTTTTCAGATACAGTTTAGCTGGAAAAAATCCACATTCATTGTGAGTTTTTTTTTGTCTCCCTAAGTGGAGACGGTTGGAGAATGATGACATTGGAATGGTGAGCTGGAATTAGCAGAAAGGCAGCATTGGAGCCAAGGGTGTCAGGGTGTTTGTGGTCAAGGTGCAGTCTCATGCTGGCTATGTCTACTACTGACAGATTAGAGCACTGAACTTTGCCTGACTGCTTTGACCTACAGACAAACTATATGGGGGAGGCGTGGGGTAGCAGCATGAATACTCTTGGAAACTTTAGAGTACAGCACAAGGCCCCCAAAGGACTTTTAAAATGACCCTGGAAACACTGATGTAGTCTCATTTCTGCCTACATAATAATTGTGCTTTACTGTTGTATATACAGAATATTTTTTCCTCTTCCACAAAATTGTACATGCGTGTTAAAAAGGTGTTCTCCTGAACACTTATTTGTTGATTAAAAAAATATACCTAATAAATATACAACAATGGAATAATTGCTAAGGAAATAATCCCATTGAGGTGAAAACATGCATTTTAGCTACTAGAGTCAACTACGCGCTAACCTATAACTGGCATCTAGAATGGCATTTAATTTTAATTACGTTTGTCACGTCAATGTAATACCCAACCGTCGGGGTCAGTTCAGGTTTAATATCTTGGAACAAATCAGATCTCTGAATGAATTTCACGGGTCCAATGGGGTTCCGGTCCCTCATTTTGGACCTGTGAAATTTGTTCCGATCCGATTGGTTGCGAGATATTAAAGAACCGACCCCGACTGTTTTGTTGAGTATTCTGTGGGCCTGACAGTCGGGGTCAGGTTCTGTAATATCTTGGAACAAATCGCATCTCGGAAACGAATTTCACGGGTCCATTAGTGTTCGGACCCTATCCTTTTCAGACCTGTGAAGAGCTCTACATCCAACAGCTCATTAAATTACTGGCTTTTACTTTGTCACGAACCATCCCCCTCCCCTGACAATCGCACCAAAGCCTTTCCCTCCCTACCCGTCTGTCTCCTTTGGAGCCTTTTAAAAGAACTTCATCACTTCAACCATGCGAAAACTACTAGCCAAAAAGACATCTTTTTACATTCATGGATCCCGCGTGTGCATGCTCTTACAATTTCAGACAAGCCAGCCACTTCACTTTTTTATATTTCTCTTGACAATGAAAATTGATACATGCAGATAGAAAGTCAATGAAAGCAAGGTATGAGTTTGTACATGTTTAAAATGGTGGACTGTCTCACCTCAGGTCCATAGACTATCCTTTTAGAGTAGACAGTAGACCAACAGTTTTCCTGACTCTATGAAGCTTTGTATGGTTTTGGGACAAAATGCATTTCTGATATTGTGCTACATCCTTTCATGAACCATCCAGATCTCTCAGGTCATCTTGGAAAGTTCTGCTTTCTGTCCCTAAAACCAAAAATAAACGTGGGGAAGGAGCATTTAGTGCATTTAATTTTACGCACAACATATCTGGAACAAACTCAGAACTGCAGGTCTGCTGGTGCTCTATCTCTTTTAAATCACAACTCACAACTAAAGACCTGTAACTATATACGTATACAGTATATATATATGTGTTTCCCTTCCTCCATATTGTGTGTAAAGCACATTGTCATAATGTGTGAATAATTTAGCCAGTCCTACACATTCACAATGCACTGCAGTGTGAGCGTATAGATCTGCAATATGTCCCAAGCAAGTTGGTGTAACTTGCATTAAAAAAAAAGAAGTGGACCAAGTACATACCCTTGAGGAATGGGTTTAAGTACAGTAATTAAGACAGGATAAAGGGTTGGTGATATAACATGTGCCTGTTAATGTCCCATTTTAGGAAAGGAAGTGGGGTTGTTTTCAGAACAATGAAAATAACGAGGGAGGATTTCTCTCCACAAATGTGCTTTTCCATTTATAGACAACCTTACTGTGTCTGGTTGTAGCAAATGGCATATCGGGGAAGGAGAGCTTGCTGGCAAAGTGATGTTCTTATTTATTCGTTCACCGTGACTTGGCAACTGTCATGGACTTGTGGAGATGGCTTCTGTCCAGCCAGCAGCTTTCCTTTAACCTACTCTTTTGACGCGTGTGAGGTTCTTCAGTTGTTTAATAATTCATGGCTCAGAACCTGTACTGTACTTCCACAAAGTGCTGTAATGCGCAGTGCTGTTGTTGTGGTGTTTTTTATTTGGTTAATTGAGTGATCTTGTGAGCTTACACAGACACTGCATTATAGGTAACAGGACCCATTTAATCTGTTCAATCTGAACGCTCTGTTAATCTCAGTTAAATCATCGCATCTCTGCTTCATTCTATTCCGACGCGACACAAGTCCTAAAGTCCTTGCACGACTGCAGGGCACAGGAGAGGGCAAGGAAAATGATGGCCGACCCCTCCCACCCTGGCCACGGCCTCCTCACTCTTCTTCCCTCTGGGAGAAGGCTGCGGCTGCCGAAGGCTAACAAAGGCCCGCCATAGACTGAGTTTTTTTTTCCCTCAGCTGCCAGGCTGCTCAATAGGGTTTAATATTTTTCCCGAATTTGGCCCATTTTACCTACCAGGAATTTGCCGACGATCTCCCGGGCTTCCCGGGAATTCCCGTTTAAAAAAAAGAGAAAAGGATAAGATATAAAAGGTCCGCCTAAAATGCTTTTATATGTAAATAGTTACTATTCTCAGTAGAATAGTGATATTTTATTGTTTTAAACGTTTCATCTCACCAAAATATGAGCGTTATGAAATACAAATATTAATAATGTATCACGCAAAACACTTTTATAAATTGTATCAAGTTTAAGTTGGTTACATCGCAGAGAGAGAGAGAGAGTGGAGGAGAGAGAGAGAGCGTGCTCTTATACTGGTAGGTTGCGTCTACAAGCTGACAATTCGTCTCATCTGTGGAGTTGTACATCGCATATGTATCTGTTATCTGCACATCACAACTTTAGATGATTGAGGCTTGATCATCATGGCATTGGCATGGCGTGCCATGATGCTATTCAATTATTATACACCGTAGCCCTGCTGTATATCAAATATTTGGTGTGTTCAGTAATTGATTGCAGCTGCGCTCATCAATGCAAACTGAAGCGTTATCGGAAACACAAGTTTTAGTTGCTGTCTGACATTACATGCACGGAATACAATGCAAGTTATATAATTTATTTTGAAGAGGATATATTGTCTAATCTTGGTGGACATAGAGTAGTAGCAGGTTGCCTGTCAGCAATGAGAAACATTGCTGAGTGGCCGTGTGATGCACTCAGGGAAAAGCAACATAGTTGTAGAACAGAGAGAATCTGTCGCGAGGAAAATAAACTCAGAGTCGATAGCCTACTAATAATAAATGACAGATGCTGCTGCGCGTCGGTGCCTGTGTAGGACGCTTTGCTTTTGGGAACATTCCAATGGGCTCATAGTCCAGCACAGTAAGGAAGTTCAAAGTTCTCCTCAGACCTTCATATTTTTGCTAAAGTGTATTTAAGCTGCATCTGGTTAAATCAATGCAGGAGGATGCGGCAGTCGTTTGGTCCATAGTAGCCCTCGCTCCATTCTAATTATGCAAAGGTTATATTTGATATTTGGCCACTCACAGATATGGGAAAAAAACACGTTCTTTGTGAAAAATTAAGTAAGAAATGATAACCTCCGGGAAGTCGGGTCCCGAAGCCATCCCCGGGCGGGAAATTAAGTCTGTTGTACCAGGGCATCCCGGGATCCCGCGATCCCGGCATTAAACCCTACTGCTCAATGACTCTGGCTACCCGTTCACCTCTGTCCCCTAGTGACACCAGCACTATGTCACCAGGAATATCTTTGCACTATGGACAATAACTTCTTCCACACCTTATATCTATTTAGCATTGCACAGTGTTGTCTTGTGTGTACTGTTGTTTATTTGTTTACTTGTTTCTTGTGAAAAAAAAAATACATCGAATGCATTCACGTTAATGTCGGCACAAATTCCTATGTCTTTACACAATTGGCAAATAAAGGAATCTGAAACGCTACCCTTTTTATGAGAAGGCAAGGAGCAATGAAATTAGATATCATACAACTTTTGGAAAGTGGGCCAGTCAGGAATAAAGTCCAAGGACGAATATCTTTCGCTGTCTGCTGCAACACACACACACTCACAAAGTGCGAAAAATAACTCACTGTGCCTATACTTTTTCTAACATGCTACATAGCAGAGAATGTGACCAGGGTGCACTTTAATTTAAGCCTGCTTTGTGCAGGCTTTTCTCCCTTCGTCTCCCCTTTTATACTTCTCTTCCCCTTTTGTAAACAAGTAGTAATGATTTCATTCTTTTGGGCTGTCTAAGAGCTGATACCAACCCGATTCTTCTTTCTCCGGTTTCAATAGCTACTTTGAAAAGCAAAAGGCAGAGTGGCAGAAGGAGCCTCATGAGCCCACCATACCGGAATCCCTCGCGGCAGCTGCCGCCGCAGCCCAGCAGCTTCAGGTCTCCAGGAAGCAAGATGCACGCCAGACGGCTACCTTCAGGCAGCAACCCCCACCCATGAAGGTACTGTCCAAATCCAGGACTCTCTGAGACTGGGCAAAATGGTCGCTATAGATCACATTTAAGGCACTACTTGAGGATGCAACACACAGCGACTGTACTTGTTTTTTTTGTAGCTCCAGGATATCAGCATTATGTTTGTTGTAAACCGTCTCTCTCTTATCATGCACGTTGTGCATCCTGGGCATGCGTCGGCCACAGATGACTGACTGTAAGCTGCATAAATGACCCAGCGGCTCCAAACGCACCTGCAGCTGCTGGGCTGTTTGTTAGGTTCACATAACACGGCCCAAATCGCCCCAACACGACGTGAACGGAATACAAATACATTGACCACGTCTAATTTCATCCAGCACCTGAAAGCGGACGTGGAGGGTTCACTTGTTAATGTGACAAATTCATCTCGGTGCATAACTGCATATGAATGACGGCTCACAAACATGCATAGATAACCATAAGCCTGGTTATCTTGCCGTTATGAATGTGAATTGAATGGATGGGTGACAGTGTTTCAAAAAGGTCAGGTAACTTAATCATCCATGTTCAGCTGACACCAACTGGCTTGTTAAACCACAGACATTAATTAGGTATTAACATCGGCTACGTAAGGTTACTGGTATATGTTTTATTGTTGATGCTCAACAAAGATTCAGTGGTGTTGTGCACCAGGCATGTACATATAAGATAATTATTGATCATTTATTTCAGGGTCTTACAAAATAATGCATTCAAAATGAGTTTTTCCTAGAGAAAAGCATGGTCTTGATATAATTATTAAATGAAACACAATCATCCGGATTAAAGATTAGCTAATTGTATTGCAATAACCTTTTTAAAGTTAGCATAATTACAAATAACTTATCAATGCTGTAGTGTACGCTAAAAGTTGAAGGAGGGATGGAGGACTATGGGACAACAATAACCTTGGCTGATAAAGTATTCGATCAATGACTGATGACCACGCAGTACACCATTTGAATTCCTATCCTATTAAAGTATTCAATCAATACAATGACAACACTGCAGTACATAATTTGAATTCCTTATATACCTGTGTGCAGTAGCTAAGACTGTTTTAGTGTGCATCTGATTATAGCTCATTTAAACTATAGGATAGTAGATACTTAAGACATGATTTGGACTATTTACCAAACAACAATTGCTTCTGAACTTGATTCACACTCCGACTCAAGACTCGATTCGGAGATTTCGAACTGTGTGACATGAGTGGTGAAACGCTATTTTTAAACTCACTGTTTACTTTTCTTGGCCCATCAACACTACAGGTGTGCGTTGCGATCTCCTTGGAGAGCCAGTGTTATATGTGGAAAGGAATTTCTCGCTTGAGGACAAATACATGATCTTATTGTTCCATCTTTGTTTCTGTCCAGGCCTGTCTGTCATGCCACCAGCAGATCCACCGCAACGCCCCCATCTGCCCACTCTGCAAGGCCAAGAGTCGCTCACGCAACCCCAAGAAACCCAAGAGAAAACCTGACGAGTAATCTCCCTCCACCCCGCCTCCCGACGCTGCTAGTGTTAAAGGGAACTGGTCTGAGACGCTGGTCTAAGACCAGCCTAGAACATTTAGCAACAGTGTGCTGGTACACTACTACACTGTAAAATCTCAGGATCCTACTGTGTAGCCTATGTATGGTTGATACGGGGATCCGATTGGGATCGTGCTGATCTTAGATCTGTGATTCACAACAACTTCCATACACAGTCAAGGTGTGTTACACCACTGTTTATAAGCCGCCCAAAGACCCGTTAAGGTCTGGTATTAATGTTATGCTCTCATTTCTAACCAGTGCTTTGAGTGTGTTTGATATGTATGTAGCATCTGTATTAGGTTGAATAGAATCCTTTAAAGGGACACATCACCATTTTTACAAAACAAAATATTTAGAACCCTTTACTGGGGGGTCTTTACGTGTTTAATGTGATTTTATAGATTTTAGTCTCTGTCATCGACACTACTTCCTGGACTACATGTTCTATCGGTAAGATAGCTCCCCTATCCACAAGGTGCAGTGCACCAGAGCATTGTGGGAATTGTAGTCCAGGAAGTTGTGCCAATGACAGGCATTGGGCTCACTTCTAAAATATCTATAACCACTTGTTACTTACAAAAAGACAGGAAGGAAATGTTCTAAACATGTTTTTGTGAAAATGGTGACCCTTTAACATGTAACTGCAATAATGAGGATAAAAAAAAAGTTGAACTTAAATGTGCCCATGTTTATATTTTTTTCTTACTGTACCTTTACTTTATTTAATTGTTTGCTCTGCATGCATCTCCTGCCAAGGCTGTCTTGTAATTCTTTGTGACACTATAGAAGTCCAGTGGGTTTATTCATAGTGAAATAAACTGCAGTATTGTTTTAATGTTTACAGCAAACTGGTATAAGGAAACCACACTTGTTTGCTCTAGTGTTGTGTGTTAAACTTTAATACAATGATACAAGAATAAATGTTGATTTTGTACTTAAGTAGGGTGCATTGGGTTTATTTGAACAGTGAAAGTCCCGGTGACAAGGCATGACGCATGTTATCTTAGCTACTTGCAAAGACCGGTATAGGCAGCTGAGGGTGTGGCGTGATAAATTCGGTGTAAGTATCTTTATTTATTGGCTAAAATTATCTACTGTATATACAATACAGTAGATCAGTGAGCAATGTTTTATAGGAGTGTGTACTGTTGTGGCTAAAAATATTGGCACCCCTTGCACGTAAAGACCCAACAACTTCAAATGTCTGTAAAAGGTTGAATTTGATTAAAGTATTTGGTGTCTCAAATTCTTTATTAAACTAATAATAGTACAGAAACCTTTTAATCAGAACTCAATATTTCATTTTAAAAGATTACACAGAAATTGCTGTCAGTTGTTGACACCATGAATTCAGTATTTGGTAGCGCAGCCTTTGGAGAAAATGACGCTGTCAAATGCTTCCTAGTAGGTTTCAATGTGATGCTTACACCTCTACTCTTCTTTTGAAGATTAGAAGGGTGCCATCTTCCAACTGCCATTTTCGGATCCCTCCACAGGTGTTCAACGACATTGAGGTCTGGACCAGTGTTGGGACATGTGCACTACATAACTAAATAAATTACATAATATATTACCAAAATGCAGTAACTTGTAATATAAATATATTACTTAACTAAAACAATCTAATATATTATACTTTTCTTTCTGCATTACTGCATTACTTTCAATATTACTTTCTGTCAATCTGTCTCTTTGAAAATGTTCTTGTGAAATTATCTTGACAACTGCAGAAGTTGGAAATTACTTATTTTAAATAAATTATTCATTCAGGAGTGACATTTTTCAAGTTTTCATATGGATTTGGCCAGATAGCCAAGTGCGCTTGCTTTATTGTAGGTATGCCACTGGCCTACGTAATTTGATTAATAGTGACACTAAATATTATATATTTTGTAAAAAGTTTTCTTAGTAATATGTAATAGTAATATTAATATATTACACTTGCTCAGACAGTAATATTGTATATATAATATAGCATTTAAAATGAAGGTAATAATTAATATGTAATATATAACAAGGTAAAGTAATATTCCCAACACTGCTGAATATCTGCTATACCGGCACGATTGGATCGTAACATTTCTGTTGATAAGTGTCTATTCAATCGATGGATAGAGGTCGAAGCGGCTGGCTCTAGGCATAAAGATGTGCATAGGAGGGACTATCACCAAAGGAGAGCAGCACACCTTGAAATGGAGTATAGTGGCGTCGTCCACAAACAGTGGATAGAACCTTCATCTCGGACCTAAAGCGCAACAGCGCACATGTTGAGGTTCCAAACAGAGCTGCACAGATCTACTGTATATACAGTATCGATATGTAGGAACACCCCACTTACAGGAGCCCTATCGAATCCCGACTCACCCTCAGATGTCTCCAATATTCGGACAAACTGAGAAGCCACTTAATGAGAATCTGAACTAATTTCAGACATTACAAGATGGCTCTTATCCAGCCAGTGTGATGGGAAGTGTTGTTTAATTTGAATATTTGTTTTTTTTAAGGAAGGAAAATTCACACTTATGCCAATGATCACAATCCACTGTGCCAATGTTGGCACCCATAACTAAGGTTGCCTACCCCTGCCAAGCCGAATAACTATCTATTGTGTCAGAAAGCTGTCAGTCATCTTTTTCTTCAACACAAAAATATCAAAAGATATATGTTTTTTAATTTGCATTTCAGGTAAACAGCTAAAATGGTTTAGACTAATTTGATTGAAATTGATATGCTGCACTTACGTGTCTGCAAAGGCTAAACGGCTGTGGGGAAGAGTCGCAACATTGTGAGAGCCAACAGTGTGTCTTGGGAGCGTAATCAAGAGAATAATCATCCCCTAGCTCTAGGTCGGGTAAATGCCGAAATGGACCACCTCCATGTTATGTGAAAAAGAAATACACCCAACAAAAACATCATGTGTCACTTCTAGGGCTGTAACTAAGGATGATTTTAATAGTTGATTCATCTGCCTATTATTTAAACGATTTACCAATCACCTTAAAACAAATACTTTTGGTTATTTTAGACATGTTCTAAGTAACAAAAAGTATAATTCATTCAAAAATACATTTGATAGGGTGCTGCTTTGGCTGCTATTCAAAGAAAAGACAAAGAAAGCAACTCATGGTGTCTTTAGGCTTCCGACTGCATAAATTTGATTAAAGAATAGCTACACTTTTGTCACTGGAAAAAATATGGTTATGTGGGAAAACACCCATGAGGAATTGCAAAAACTCCAGTGATTAGTGACGATCTGATTAATGAATTACTTAATTAGTTGACAACTAAAGGAATTATCGATTCAATTACGATTAATCGTTGCAGCTCTAGTAATTTCAGAACAAGACGGGGTCTAATGAGGCTTCCGTGTGGATCACAGCCTTTGTGTGACTCATCTGACCCCAGTCAACTGTGATTTATGATTCCATACTTGGGCAAGGTTTCAGCCCGGTCTGACCCTCACTGACTTCCAGAATAAAAAAAATATTTAAAGAAACAGACTTGCGAAGCCAGGGGCACTTGGAATAATGAAAATGAAATAATGAAAATGCACAGAGATACTGCCCTGACCTACTGGTAGCGCGCTGTGCCTCAAACAGGCAAACACACACACAGACTGACTGACTGACCGACTTACTAACAGATCCAGCTTGCCTCCAACATTGCCACACCGTAAAAACAAAAAGAACAGCCATAAAAGGGTTGTAATCAGACTGGATGAAACCCAGACAGCCGGGTTAACTGTTAATCATTAATCATCAGTATTAATTTCGGTGGTTATTGCACCATTAAAGTCTCTCTCTATGGTACGAAAACAGGGATTGATATATGGTTGTTTCCCCGCCAAAACACAGCAGCTCCCCTTCCTCGCATTCATACTCTCCTCTCTGCCTGTCGTGTCTGTAGCTGTCAGGAAAAAAGGACAACGAGGTCCTGCTAAATGAGTTCCTGTAAGGTTTTTTTTGTCAGGGTAACCCCCATCTCATCTGTTGTCAGGGCAACTTCACTTTCCTGATTCGTAGTCATGGCAACCCCAGGTTGCGTTGACCCTCCTGTCTTGACCAATCAGTTCCTCCCAAATCCTGCGAGGGGCGTCGGAGGGCTTAGGGAGGCTCCGGGCCAACTCCCCCAAAAGGCACACGCTGTCCTGTAACATAAGAGAAATAAAAACTGTAAGTCAGGCAGTGAGATCAATAAATTATCAATGAATCAAGTGGAAGTTGGTAGACAATAATTGAGAGAGATACGGACATACCGTGTGAGTGAGCAAGCTTGTGTGTGTGTGTGGTGTGTGTGTGTGTGTGTGTGTGTGTGTGTGTGTGTGTGTGCGTCTGTGCCTGTGTCTGTGTCTGTGCGCGCGCTCACACGCACGCGTGCATGTGTCCACGCATGCGGACCTGTCCGCCTGTGCCTTTAAGGGACAAAAACACATACCCAGTTGCATAAGTGCATGTTTAGTCTGGCCTCCAGTCTTCGGCTATCTATTTGTGTCGTCTTTCTCCCGATAAAAGCATCCAAGGCCAGAGAAGCCTGTTCCGCCACACACGCGCTGCAGACAGAGGGATCGTGTTGGTTCACCTCTGCAGCCTGTCACATAAAACAGAGAGAGAGAGAGACACTAAACAATTCACACAGAACCGAGAAGGGAACCACGTTGTGCTTGAGTATAGCCTAACCCTTAGTGAACGCGTTTTGGTGTTTTATCTGTTGAAAAATAGCAGATCAACAAGCTCATGTCGCGCCACCGAGTGGCGCGACAGGAGCTTGTTGATCTGCTATTTTTGAAAAAAAAAAAAATGTGAAAATGTGCTGCAAGTGATCTCTGAATACGTTATTTTGGAAGCAAACATTTAACCCAAATTTTTGCATCTGGGGTATCCCTAGAACAACATGTTTTCAGATGGGGGGTCTGCAGCCAAATATGGATAATTCCTGGTGGTCCTTGGCTTGAAATATGTTAGCATCACTGACACAGGAACGCAGATTTTTAAAAAAAAAACTAGAATCTAGTGTCAGAAACTATAGAATCTAGTGTCAAAAACTCGACTCTAGGGTCAGAAACTATAATTTAGTGTCAATAACTATAATCTAGAGTCAGAAACTACTGTAGAATCTAGCGTCAAAAGCTAGAATGTTGCTGCAGCTATAATCTGGTGTCAGGAACTACTGTATAATCTGGTGTCAGAAACTCCAATCGAGGGTCATGACACAATGGGCTAAACTAGGATTGGGTTTCCTCACCCGTTGCATCTCAGACTTGAAGGTTTTGTGCCTCAGCAGTGATATTAGCTGCTGGGGGACCAGCTGCACGGCAGGGCCTTGAGACTGGAGTCTGGGGGAGGAGGAGGAGGGGGAGGGGGACGGCGGGGTTGCTCTCTATTACACGTCTGTCCGGCTTCGAATTTTGCGCCTCTGGGAGAATGAGAAGTTGGTTGACAGGGCTTGACACTAACACTTGCCCACTTGCCCGGGGCAAGTAAAAAAAAATGGTGGGGCAAGTGAAGACTGCTACCTGGTTGCCCGATCGGGCAAGTGTGCAACTTAGTGCACTATAACACAACACAAGATGTATTTGTCTTGAAGGCAGTCATTGCACTCTGCCTCTGTGTCTTTCCCTGCTTTCTAGCTGTCCACAATTCCAGGCTGGATTTGGGAAACAAAACAGGCAAATTAACATACAGATCAAAATGACCATTAATCTTCTACATTCTCTGGTTGTGTAGACCTGGGCTAATTAAGATGATGAATTTTAACTCTTGAGAGTGTAAAAATGAAACCAAATGGACCCGCAAGGGTCCATTTGGTTTCATTTTTACGTTCTCAAGAGTTACATCTGGTTAACCAACTTAACTGGGGACCACCTGGAACCTGGGGGGCAAGTGACCATGACCTGAGGGCAAGTAGAACCTGACTTGCACTTGCCCAATGGGCAAGTGCCTCAGAGACCTTAGTGTCAACCCCTGGTTGACCTCCGTCGGACGTCCAGGCTGACACCTTCCTCTTCGAAATAGGGCTGGGGATTGTGACATTTTTACTTGAAGACACATTTTGAAACACATGCAGCTAATACAACTCACACTTGGGGTGAATTAACGGGTGCTCTTTCATCATTTTGAACAGATGCTTTGTATAAAGATGAATGGAAAAACCCGCAAGGGTCCATTTGGTTTCATGTTTACACTCTCAAGAGTTAAAATATTAATCATGTGAATTAGCCCAAGTCTACACAACCTGAGAATGTAGAAGATTAAGGATAATTTCGATCTGTATGTTTGACTGTATTGTTTCCCAAATCCAACCTGGAATTGTGGACAAAGCAAGAGAAGTCTTTCGTTTTGGGGTCTGTGGGGCTAAAATATCATCCAATGGTGGTCCGTGGGCCCTGGTATCAAAAAGGTTGAAAACCACTGATCTGAACTAAGCAGGAGAAGATCAAAAATGATTGAAAAACAAATGAATGCATAATAATAACCTTGGGAGGCAGGGTGGTGCTGCTTCCTTCGGACGTGGGAAATCATTCTCCTGCAGTAGTTTTCTAAGGCTGCTTCTTCTCCCTCCATTGTGCGTGTTACGATCCGTTCACAGATCTGACAAAATACATTTACATACAGTCAGCATTGGACGAGTTACTTTCAAAATAGATAGCTTAGGTAAGGTACTAGTTCAGTGATTCTAAACAATGGATCCTTGATACAATTCCATGGAGCCCCAAGCAAAAATGTGTTAATACAGCATCTCAACTAGTTTAATGACTTTAACCCTACCGGTAACTATATATTAGGCATTGTATATTCTCCAAAAAGGGTTAAATATAATATTTACGTGTAACTTAAATCCTTGATGGTAGTTAATCTAGATCGGATCAACAGCCTGCAAAACAACTTGACCCCAACCCAGTCTACCATTAGGCCTAGAACTGAACAAACACACAGTTCCACCATGGCTTGTGGAAATAGATAGATTGTTTTTTGGGGGAAAAAAAAGTTAAATGTAATATAGTATATTACTCAAAATGTGAATAATTACTAGTTAATGGGAGAAAAGTATATTATAAGTTTTATTTATTTTACAATACTGCTCTGGTCCATAGTTTCTATGATCAGGCTGCAGCAGAATCGTAGAAGCAGTGTTGCTATGGAGCACAGGAGCAGATCTAGTGAAGTAAGAGAAAGTAGCCCCATTTTAGTTTTATTGTGGCTTAGTAGCCTAGTAGCAGGGGTGTAGTGGAGGGGGACGCGGGGGGACGGCGTCCCCCCACTTCTCACATCTAAAATATTTTTGGGTCTGAAAAAAAATCATTAGCATGGTGAAATACATCTTGATGACATCATCAAGATGTGTTTCACCATGAGTTTCCTTTTTTTCTGAGAGTGTACAAATACCCTAGCGGGTCCATTTGGTTCACATTTGTACACTCTCAGAAAAAAAAAAAAAAAAAAAGTGGGGAATTCCTCTTTCAGAGGCGTCCCCCCACTTCTAAAAGTATCACTACAACACTGAGTAGTAGGTTCCCCTTTGGCAATGGAATGGACTACATCTTCGGTGGTCTATATCTTCATTTTCAATATGATACATGGTAACAGATGAGTGCAACTTGTCATCAGATCATTCTCCACGGGGTCATGTCTATGTCTATGTTCTCTCAGCTCTATCTACTTTGAATATTCAGGGCTCCTATCTGTAGTCCTCCAGTAGACTACTGCAGTCCTTGAATGTCTGATTAGACTAACCAGACCAATTGAATGCCTAATAATCAGACGTTGAATCACCTGTGAGGTCCTAAACTGCAACTTCACTAGATCCAGGGGCGGATATAACATGGCCCATTTGGGGGGAGCAAGAGAACATGTTGGAGGGGCAACAGAAAATGGTATGGGTGCGGCTTCGCACCACGGGCGATGAAGCCGCACCCATACCATTTTCGGTTACAGGACTTTTATTAGTCAAGTAAAGCACCGATAATAACATCAGTTGTTGTTGAAGTTGCAACAGACACGCAGCATGTGTAGCAGGTGGCTACAGCCTCTGCCGTGATGGCCTGGAAAAACCAATATCTGCCCCCGGACCAAGGGGATGTCCCCTTGGTCTAGTGGTTAAGATGTTGGACTTTCACGCGGGAGACCCGGGTTCGAATCCCGGGCGTTACATTGGTGCCGTGACCCGGATCGGGTTTCCCCGTGGAAGCAGGTCAAAAGGGAGGTGAGTGTAGCAGGTGGCTACAGCCTCTGCCGTGATGGCCTGGAAAAACCAATATCTGCCCCCAGACCAAGGGGATGTCCTCTTGGTCTAGTGGTTAAGATGTTGGACTTTCACGCGGGAGACCCGGGTTCGAATCCCGGGCGTTACACATGCATAAAGCTAAAGGTCTGACTCAGAGAGTTTTCTGTTTTCAATGATGAAATGCTGTTGGTTTAGTGGTGACACAGCTGTAGTTAGTTAGTAGCAGTAGTAGTGTTTCACATCATTTTAAATATAAGCACTTTAATTTGAAATATCTTGGGTTGTTTTGCATGGCATCGTGTTTTGGGGTGGGCAGACTGGGTATTTAGGGGGGCATTGTCCCCCCCCCCCCCCCCCCCCCCCCCCCCATGCCCATGCCTAGATCCGCCCTGACTAGATTTAGCCTACTGTAGCACCTCATAGCTTAGCTCTGGTCTATAGCTCTAATGCAGGGGTTTTCAACACCACCAGTGGTCCTTGAGAAGGTTCCAGGTGGTCCCCAGGCTAAATGATGGAAAGTTGGTTAACCAGATGTAACTCTTGAGAGTGGACCCTTGCGGGTCCATTTGGTTTCATTTTTACACTCTCAAGAGTTAGAGTATTCATCATCTGAATTAGCAGCACTTAATTAAGAAGTTTACACTGTTTTGTTGGCAAAATCCAGCCTGGAAATGTGGACAAAACCAAAAGAATTCTTTAATTTTAGGTCTTTGGTGTGAAAATGTAATCAAATGGTGGTCCGTGGCTCAAATGCTGAATAAATGGTGGTCCCTGGAGTCAAAAAGGTTGAAAACCCCTGTACTACTGCTTCTATGATGCTGACCATTGAAGAAGCAATCTTTAGCCAAATCACACTAACTACACGACGTGCCGGTAGCTAAGCTACTGCCTACTCAACCCTGTTCTTTATCAGCAATTTGAACAAAACTATGGGTAAAACAAGCTTCTATATTTAATCAAAGCAGCTCCTCGAAACATATTGATCTCTGTGAGTAGTTAGTTTAAGTTAAAACCTTGGAGATAGTGTGGAAATCCTTCCTTCCAGCTTGTTTTGAAAGCGTTCTTCTTTTAGTGTTTAATTCTAGTGGCACTCATTCCAAACACTGAGCCACTACCGACATCTAGTGGCAGATGGACGTAATACTGAAGACGGACATCATTTTAAAGGGCCATTTCGCCACTTTTGCAACCACAGCTTATTTCAATGATGTTAAGGGCACAAGGAAGACTTTCATGTGTTTTTAAAGTGTGCAAATGTTTCTTTAGATATTTTAATTATGAAGGGATGTCCATGACCAAACATCCAGGAACTTCCTTCCGGGACTACAAAGTCACAACAAAGAGGCCAATGGCAAGAGGGTCATAGCAAAGACACCAAAGATACTCTATTTATAAAGACGGCCATACTCCATTGGCGCCACTATAGAGATGCGCAGTGACGTCACCAGCCCTGTTCCACTAGTGGATTTTCCTCAGAATTTTCGAAAATGGTTAATAAAAACACGATTGCGCCGCGGCCAAAGCCAACTCGGGTCGTGACAAATCATGACAACAAACACAATATCGTCATATAATATATAATTAGGAAGAAGTAGAAAACGGCATGATACAAGACTTTTTGTTTCGTTTTTCATCTTAGAAATTATTTTATTGTCCCAAAAGTTTGTGTGTGTCATCATGATTCGTCACGACTCGAGTTGGCTTTGTCCGCGGCGTAATCGTCTTGATATAAATTATTTTGGAAAAGTCTATGAGAAAAATGAATGGGGAATCCACTAGTGGAACAGGGGCGGTGACGTCACTGCGCATCTCTATATAATTGACATGGACTACAAAGCCTACAAATGGTCTCCTAAGTAGTCAAGGTTTCTCTCAGAGCCCCCTATCTGTTGTATGTCACATTGCAGATTACAAAGAGACTCTTCCTGACTCCTAACAAATCTCGCGAGAGTTGGGCGGTGGGATAAAGAATAATTTATAACAAAGTGAAATTTCTTCTGTTCTGTTTAGCTAATAGAAGCCATTTTACTATGAATATGCTGTAAGTATTATATGCCTTTTGATGATCGGGTCCAGTATTTAGTTCAGTGTCCGTGGAGTTAAGGAATGGATCATAAGTTGTGTTCACGTTCATTCTACCATTGGAAATGAATAGACTCCAACATACTTCCCGTCTCCTAATATTGTAGCCGCCCCCTCCTTCTAGAGTCAGGAAGCAACGTAAGTATGACCCTCTTGCCATTGGCCTCTTGGGTATGACCCAGAGCCTTCTAGTAGGAGAGTTATGATATTGAGGGTCAGAAAGCAGAGCAGAGCACCGTGCACGTGACTACAGAGATTCGTCTATGAGTGCAGTCCCAGTCCTAACTGTCATTGGGAGTACATTGTTTTCAACGAAAACAGTGCAAATAAGAGCTATTTTAGGTACTATGCAAAAAGACAACTGTTTTAAAGTATTGTTCAGTCACGGCTACCATCTCTGTAATGTTTATGTTGTACTATTATTAAAGAATAACTAAAATAAAGTCATTAAAGAGGGATTAAATAACCGAGTCCAGTCCAACCCCTTTCTGCATACTCCTACCCCCCAAGGACCCGCTGTTATCACGAGAATCTTAGCTTTTCAGTGAATTCTCGCGATATCGCCTGTTTTGAAACCAGTTTCAATCAGCACTAACACTTTCAAGACGTCAATATAATTATATATCATCATTGCCCTGGCGCACAGGAGTGAACGGGAATATCGCAACTCTCCCCTAGAAGGCTCTGGTGTGACCATTGACCAACCCTCTTTGGTATGACCCTCTTGCCATTGGCCTCTTGAGTCACACCTCCATGGAGACACACAGGGACTACAAATGACACAGTGCCCACACTTCTAGTCCGTTAGAATGGTGTACTGCAGCTGTCAATGCAATTTATTTGTGTTCTTAAAAAGAGTCCCAAATGTTTGATTTGTCCTTTTCAATGTCACATACCTGCCATCTCAATATACAGCCCACAAGCGATTCACAAGTGCTAGTTTATAAATCTCCAGTTAATGTGGACACACAGTATCACGGTCACATTCCTTGAGGTTTTCAATAGCCAGATATATTTTTTTGTGTTTAGGTTTACATTTGTGCATTATTCAAACTTGATTCATTATTATTGCAAGACTTATTAATAGCCTACTCATCTGCAGTGTTGGGCTTTAGAAAAATAATAATATTACATTACTAATTGGGCCTAAGAGTAATATGTAACATACTGTATTACTTTGTTATATTACTTTTTGTGCCCCCATACGGAAAAAAGGCTGTTTAGCCTATAGGGTCAAAGTAAAATAAAATGTCATATGCTTATCCGCAGGAGTAGGGTACATCCTGAGCATGTTAAACTACAACCGTCTGCAGCCATTTATAGAGGTAATAAAAGAACCTTAGCTTTGGCTAAGGAAATGTGTCCCCTGGTCCGGTATGGTACGTCCGATGGTACCTACTACCTAGTCTTGCTAACATATCGGATGCAGGAGAGGGAAACTCTGATTCCATTTTAACGTTGTGTTATCCCCCACCCCCACCCCCACCCCCCCCAAACACACAGCAGGAGGATGTAAGCCTTCCTACTTTGCCCAAGCCCAAAAACACCCACTGCTGACAGGTGCCCAAGCCTGTAGGAATGTGCATTGCCAGTGACATCACCCTCCCCAACAGGCTTCCCGTGATCACAGGCCAACTGTGTTCGTGTAGAAGAGTAGAAGCTCGACAAAGATGCACAACAGTGAATTACCGAACCCACTCCGTGGTGGTGGTCTTAACCATTGTGTCCTGATCAGATTCTAGTTGCTGATGCTTCTCACAATTTTTCAAAAATAGCAGAACTACAAGCTCATATCGCGCCACTCGGTGGCGCGATATGAGCTTGTAGATCTGCTATTTTTCAACAGCTAAAACACCAAAACGTGTTCAGTACACAAAGGGTTAAAGTAATGAAAACATTCAATTTGAAACTGCAATTCTGTGTTGTTTTGAATCAAAAATCATCTGTGTGCTTGACCGGCATAATGCACCAAACAAAAATGGTGTCATCATGACAACACTGTGTTATTGTGGAGGGGTCAGTAGCTGATGCGAATGTGCAAGAGATTAGGATCACATGCTTGATTACAAAGCATTAATGAGGCTTGCCTGGAAACATTTCCTTCTATGGCTAAAATATTGTTTCACCTCCTAGAAGAAGCTCTGAGGAGAATTTCACAACTCTCATACTTTTTAGACAATTCCTCTCTCACCTAGCCTGGCTCAGCCCTGAATCGCCTTAAAAAATACTACCTTATTTTTTCCCCTGGGATTCATAATGGGATGAATAATGAAGTGAAACAAAATTACAATTCAGACTGAGGTCAGGCTATCACTCACCCTCATCATAGACTTGTTTCAATCTACCTGGACTGAGGACTCTTTCTGTAGTCGACATTGTATTTTATTTTCCTCAATGTTCTACATGCTTCTAGGTAAGTCATTGATGCGTTGTGCCTTTCATGCACCCAAAAAGAGAACCTTCTCTAAAACATCTGGGGCACCGCGCCATACGTCACAGACTTTATTCCCTTCGGGCCCCCAAACGGTGGTACGAGCTCCCCATTGCAGTTAGGTCTGCTGACTCACTCCAAATCTGAACTCACCTCTTCAGACTCTAGGCCAAACCTGGCCTCCAATAGTATATACTGTATATATAAATGTTTGTAGTTCCAATCTACAGATTATTTAGTTTTTGATGTTATAGGCCTACTATTTAGTGTCGACTGATGATTTTTTTGTTATGCAGTTCATGTATTACCTTGTGTTTACCTTGCTTACTTAACACGTGTGTGTGTGGGTGTGTGTGTGTGTGTGTGTGTGTGTGTGTGTGTGTGTGTGTGTGTGTGTGTGTGTGTGTGTGTGTGTGTGTGTGTGTGTGTGTGTGTGTGTGCGTGCGTGCGTGCGTGCGCGCGCATGCGTGGGCGTGTGTCTTCGCGTGTGTGCCCGTGCCAACTTGTGCGTGCTGTGTATGCACTGTGCACATGTCACAGTCGGTTCACAAGTTCACATACTGGAGACAGAAACATTGCACAACAAGCAGTCCTCAGCAGCACAGGATTGTATATTGCACTAAAAGTATTGTACTTTTTGTGTTCACTAAAGTCTGGTGGCTTGAAGGAAGAAACTCAGCCGAGTGAACAGTCCAGGATGTGGGTGGGTATATGGGCCTATTCTGATGTTATTGGCACTAGGCAGACAACTGTTGTGAGCAGTGTGCTTTGATGGAAGGCAGCTACTGTAAGTCCCGATGATCTTCTCTGCTGTCCTCACCACTCTCTGCACACAGACTTCCAGTCTGATGCATTGCAGTTTGCAAACCAGACAGAGGTGCAGTTGGTCAGGTTGCTCTCTATAGTGCTCTAGAACAGGGGTTTTCAACCTTTTTGACTCCAGGGACCACCATTTATTCAGCATTTGAGCCACGGACCACCATTTGAGGACATTTAGAACCACACACCCCAGACATTAAAGATTTCTACTAATCTTCTACATTCTCTTGTTGTGTAGACTTGGGATAATTCAGATGATGAATATTTTAACTCTTGAGAGTGTAAAAATGAAACCAAATGGACCCGCAAGGGTCCATTTGGTTTCATTTTTACGTTCTCAAGAGTTACATCTGAGTAACCAACTTAGCTGGGGACCACCTGGAATCCTCTCAGGGACCACTGGTGGTCCCCGGACCACCTGTTGAAAACCCCTGCTCTAGAACGTAGTACGGATCGGAGCTACTACCCAGTTGGGAAATACAGCACGCATTTACTTGTGGCCAACTAACTCTCTCAGTTTTGCCCTTCGTTTAGGTCTGTGCAAGGCCCAGTCTTGTTTACCTGGGTCAGAGGAACATTTTCATTAAAAGCAAACCTTAACCACCCTATCAAAATGTATGTAGCCATGAAATGAAATGCCAAAAAAAATGTTAAAATGTGTAGTAGTCTTGTGCCAAATGGTTTAAGAATGAGGTGGGGCGCCATCTAACCCACCACCAAACGTGGGACAAATGGAGGTGTGGGAACAGCAGAGAACAGCTGATTCCTGCCTGCTCCTCCACGTCACAGCTTCAGATAGGTCACACAGCTGCAACTTGTTAAAATGACCCCTCTTCAGTGTGATTTAGGAAACATGCTGACACACAGTAATAATGCAATAATAATAAAAAGTAAAATGCAGTCTGAACGGCATTTCATTAGGGATTTGACTTACATCTTTTTTTTTTTTTTTTTTACTATTGCAAAGTCTAATATATGCACAACCGACTGTGAAAAATAAAATGGAAAAGGGTTGCTTTATAGCGGGGCTGGTTGAGGTGCAGTACCACATACTGTAGAAAGTCTAGAAACTGATGCCTGACAGCGAACTCCCAAAGTTTCCCAGGCCTGGCGGATCTTTGTTGCATGTCATTGCTCTCTGTCAGTGTTCCCTCCCTGTCTCTATACACCGTGAACTATAAATAAAGGCAAGAAAAGCCAGAAAAGCCAAAACATAACAAAAAAAAGAGAGAAAATTGAAAATTGTAACATGTTTGAAGGAACAACTGCAACCCAGTTGTTCCTTCTCATTAGCCATTCCATTGTTTACTCGTGGCAAAAGGACAACACACGCCAGCCTCACACAGCAGTCAGATCCACCACCGAGTGAAGAGAGTGTCACAACAAGCCTATCACCTTTCTAATTATAACGCCTGCAGGCCCCCGACTCTCCAAGAATGGAAGTTTAGCCAGGCCCAACTGTGGCCTAAATTTAGACCCCCACCAGAGCACCAACCCCGCTCCACTCAGCAGTGTCTCTCTCTCTCACACACACACACACACACACACACACACACACACACACACACACACACACACACACACACACACACACACACACACACACACACACACACACACGCCCACATCCCACACCACCCCACACACGGTGAAGCCCCCAGAGCCTCACCTCACACACACCCACACACACACACACACACACACCCTGCTCGGAGTGTCTCCAGTGTGTCCCAGACTTCCACGTGACGGGTCCATGGACTTATGAACAAGTTTGGTATTAACATCATTGGCTGAAAACCCATGAAGGTAAGCAGACGCCACTGTGAACTTTCATTTCACTGCTGTTGGCTGAAAACCTCTGAAGTCCAAATGTGGCGTGTTTGTGTGTGTGTGTGTGTGTGTGTGTGTGTGTGTGTGTGTGTGTGTGTGTGTGTGTGTGCGTGTCTGCCTTTTGATGGCAATTGAAAGGTCAGAGGATGTTGCAGTGTCAGTTTCACAGAGCGTTGGTCATGTGATTTGTTTGTTGTGTCTTATAAACGTTTATTACATAATGAAAACACGTCACATATCTCCCTCCCTTATGGTGGTTCAACAGCATGTATCTTTTATTAGCTCATACATTTTTACACTGATTAAAACAATATTGTGCTGTTCGTGACTGCAATATCCTGTATTCTATAAAATGTATCTTGTCGCAATTAAGGAAGGAACCCTAAATGTGACTCAAGGGCTTGTCATAGAATTATATTGTCTTCACAACAGTTTTTATCCTGAATATAGTGTATTTCTTATCCTCATATTGTTTAAAATGAATACTATTCCATGCAGCAAACTCTTTCAGTTCTCCTCTTTTAATTACTGTAACTCATCACTTGTAATAGTATTTACACAGCAACCTCTGAGTTTATTATGTTGAGCAGTGTAGATTCATGGATTGCAAAAAGTTCTTCACAAACTATAGAACAAATGGCAGTGTCTGTTAAATCTTTTCTTAAAGGAAGCGAGCATAACTGATTTAAAATGTGACTGCTTCTTTGCAGGAATCACAGTGGCCTCAGAATTTGTACAGTAAAATATAGCAGAAATAGTTTAACTACTTCTCTTGAACCCTATTTCACACATTGCCTTCAGAAATAGCTGATGCAAAATAAAGATTATATATATGGTACTTTGGATATACTTAACTGTATATTGTCCTATTTATTTTCTATGAAAACATTTTAATGATTTAGTAATTCTAACACAGATGCACACAAAATGTTTTCAGATGGGGATTCTCGGACCAAATACATTCATTTGGGGTGGTCCTTGACATGAAAACATTTGAAAACAATTGTTCTAGAAAATTGAGTTATGGTGAAATTACTATTGTTCAACTGGCTGGCATCCCTCTGGAATGTTGATTCCAGGACACCATGTTGGCAACCACTGTAATAGATGATCCCCTAATATCATAGTTCATAATTTGCAGTGACTGGGGAGCTTATTGATTGCTGCTTTTAATGCAACAAAAGCTTTGTTATATGAGAAATGGTTTTGGGGTTGTG
Organism: Benthosema pterotum; assembly: GCA_039105355.1. Lineage (NCBI taxonomy): Eukaryota > Metazoa > Chordata > Actinopteri > Myctophiformes > Myctophidae > Benthosema > Benthosema pterotum. The sequence goes on along the minus strand of CM076984.1, from coordinate 44,798,685 downwards.
TGCGTGCATGTGTCTGTGTCTGTGTGCGTGCATGTGTCTGCGTTTGTATACTTCCACGCTTGTGCTTGTGTGTGTAATCACTTCTGACATGTCTCCATCCCGTCCGTCATTGCAGATGGAGAGGATTTGACTTGATTTTGACTGCACGGTATACCATCACGGTCCAGGGGAGAGCTCTCAACATGAGTTTGATGGATATATCCAAGATTTTCTCCTTGCTGCAACCTAAAGAGGACGAGGAGGAGGACAATGAACATTGTGAGGCGTTGAACCAGGCCGTGAGCAGTGACGACGCGTCACAGCTGGCAGAGCTGCTGTCCCAGGAGAGCTACAGGAGGTGTGTTAACTCCCGTAGTGGGTGGGGAATCCCAGTAACTCCCCTGCGGACTGCTGCTGCCATGGGACACTTACGCTGCCTGGAGCTGCTACTGCAGAACGGTGCGGAGGTGAGACAAATGGCTCCTTTTTTTCTTTTGCAGTTGTCAGGTGTCAGCTCACATTAGTGTTTTTGCTATAAAGAAAACAAGGACCTAAGACTAGTAGAATGGCGATTATAAACATCATTATTTGCATTTAAAGGTATTAGGCAACTTTAGTGTGTACAAACTCCGTGTTTGTAAACAGATTATAATCTACAGGTAACTCCATCAAGCCTCCACTCCATTGGTTCATTATGAAACTCCAGTCCAGGAGACTGCTGTGCTGTGATTGGCTAAAATGCCCCACCAACCACCTCCCCCCCACACACTAGCATTGCCTTGTCATGAGCCCGACCTCAATTATTTGTTGACAAGAATAAAGGTCTGGACTGTCTGCAGGGAAAAGCAATAAACAGCTGCAGCATCAAAGTAGAGAGAGACAAGGCAAAAAATATACAGCTATATATAGATTTTTGGTTTTTGATTTTTGGCTGTTGCCTATAATACCTTTAATCACTCTAAACCTAGCCTCCCTACTGTATTGTGGCATGTCATGGTGGAACCTTTTAGAAAAATCCTAGTGCCCCATGCTCATGCTCTCAATGAACCACATTACAATGTATTGTGAGTTTGTAGATCAACTATTATTGGGTATATATGCCTGGAGGGCTAGAGCAGGGTCAGCAACCTGCGGCTCCAGAACACAGCCCTAGTGGCTCCCTGGCTGTAGCATTATTACATACACACTGGTGTGATCCACACCAAAATAATATAAACATTTCAGTCACCCAAAACGCGTTGCGCTGTCTGACAGTTGCCAGTTAAAGTAGCACTTGGCCATGTCAAAAAAGCCCAGCAGTTATCAGAGGTGGAGCTTTCAATCTGAACCACCCATTTTCAAAGGTTTACTCAGTTTACTATGTCATTAATATACCTTAGAGAGTGTGGACTAGAAATAGAGTTCTGTAAAACTTTAGAAACTCCATTTCTGAAGAAAGGTTGTGTTTCACCATGTTAATGATTTTTCTTTGGGGACCTTTTTTCTGAGAGTGTGCAAATGGAACCAAATGGACCCGCCAGGGTCCATTTGGTTCACATTTGCACACTCTCAGGAAAAAAATAATAAAATGCGGCTCCAGACAGATTTTGAATTTAATTTTGGGTCGAAAATGGCTCTTTCAACATCTTGGGTTGCCGACCCCTGGCCTAGAGGGAAAATGGAGTGGGCCAAGGATACAGTCCTGACATTGAAGTATATAATGACTAAATGACAACAAACAAGGATGTAATCCTGTGTATGTGACTTTTGATAAAGACCAATATACCCTTCTCATATGGTCATTTCGTTTGTGTTGTGGCCAGGTGGACAGCCTGGACGTGAAGGCCCAGACACCACTGTTCACAGCGGTCAGTGGGAAACATCTGGACTGCGTGACGGCCCTGCTGAAGGCCGGAGCCGATCCCAACGGCAGCCCACACAACAACTGCTCCCCGGTGCTGACGGCCGCGCGCGAGGGCGACATGGACATCCTGATGGAGCTGATGCGCTTCGGGGCCGAGGTGGACGTCAGGGCCAAGCTGCCGGACTGGGCGTCCAGCGCCACGGCCTGCAGGGGCCCCCTGTACATCTCGGCCGTGTACGGGCACCTGGACTGCTTCAAGCTGCTGCTCCTGCACGGCGCCAACCCCGACTACAACTGCACGGACCAGAAGCTCTTGGCCCGGGTCAAACAGCCCAAGACGGTCCTGGAGACGTGCCTGCGCTACGGCTGCGGGGTTGTCTACATCCAGCTGCTCATAGACTTTGGGGCGAACGTCTATCTGCCCACGCTCATCATCGACAAAACCACCAAGCAGAATGAAGCTGTGGATTTGCTGCTCAAGGAGAGAGGTGAGATCCTGTTTTTGGGGGGCATTTGCTAAGTGTTGCAATTCATTTGGTGGTGTATATTATGTCACAGACACTCCAGGCAATAGTACTAATCCTCAGTCCTTTGGGATTTTTAATTGTCGCTGAACATTTGCACATACAGTGCGTGAATTTGTCCTCTGCTTTACCCATCCCATTTGGACCAGTGGACATGGGCCATTGATACAGCAGCACACAGGGAGCAGTTCTAGTTTAAGTGTCTCGCTCAGCAGGGCACTTCCGTCACTTTGACTGGGCAGCTCTTCTCGTTCCCAGAGGCCTCTCTATCCATTCAGCTGTCCTGATTATATGGTCCAACAAAATAAAACTTCATAGAGTAGCCTACTTTTTTAAAAAAGACAGTTAAAAAAAGACAGTCTAAAGCACCTTCTGAAGTTATTAATAAAAAGGATAGGCCTTTTTATTAGTAGAGTTATAGCAAGCACAATGTATAAACAATGACAGAAAATAAAAAAGCATTCCAAAAGATATTGAAATTATATCCCAGTAAACTTAATTTCTTTGTTTTTTTCCCCTCCTCTTTTTTTCTTTTATGGAAAAATCAGTTTGTCCCAAAACACTGATGTCACAGGCACGCATCGCCATCCGAAGATACATCCCCTCGGCCGACAAGGATCCCGCCATCGACAGCCTCAGGGACCTTCCTCACATCCTGAGAAAGTATTTAAAACACGTTGCCAGTGTACGTGTGGTCAGCCCCTGTGGTCGTGACATCATAATACCCATGCCAACAACACACATCTGATCTCTGATTCAATACTGAATCAGAGCTCCTCGGCTGAAATAAATCTGTCTGAAAGACAAACAAAAACTACTGGACCAGGAGCGCTGAAAGACAGTCAACGGGCATCCGGATACACGTGGAATTTGGTGTTGCCCCCAAGAGGCAAATTCAAAGGAAACATTTTCTTTTCTTCTTCTTCTTCTTTTGCCGATGGCGATGGGTTCCCTGGATGACACAACAGGACAGGACCTGTCTATCATGGCATTATGGAAAAGTGGATATTACTGGAGTTTGAACTTAAATAGCTCCAGATCTGTTGCAAAAAATAAGACAAGAAAACTAATATTTATCGGACATATAACAAGTTCAACATATCCCTATGTTTAGGGTACCAACAGGGGACGTTGTTGCACCACTCTCTTCAGACATCAGGTCTGATATTTATTATTATTATCAATTGTATCTTTACATCTTTGTGAACTCTTGCTTTGCAGTGAACTGAGTACTGTGATTCATTTTTTACTTTTTTCATTTGAGAGACTGGGGTTGAATAATAGTTTGTGGTTTGAATGGGTATATTTATTGAATAAACTTAAATTAAAATTAAAATTTGACATATTGTCTTGACATCCTTTGATTCGGCAATTAATACAAAATTATATAAAACACGCTGTAAGCATAGGGAGGAAATGGAAATCTCACGCCATCAATGCAATCTATTTCTTAAGTGTAACATTGTAAATGGCCACTAGAGGTAAGTGTAACACCGGGGAAAATGTTACTAAACTGTAGGCTGAACAGAATAATCAGAATAATCTACAGTACTGTCCACTCATGATGGGGCGTTTTACTGGGATGGGATGTGTTAGATCTCATTTCATTACAGGTAGAGCTGTTTAACCCATTGTCCTGTCTAGATTTCTAGTTTCTGAATAACAATATTCAAAGATTTGCACCACGTTTTCACGATTTTTCAAAAATAGCAGATCTACAAGTTCATAGCGCGCCACCGAGTGACGCGCTATGAGCTTGTAGATCTGCTATTTTTCAATAGTTAAAACATAATGCTGAGAACACCAAAACGCGTTCAGTACACTAAGGGTTAAGCAGTTTTGATTGAAAACAAAATACAAAAGTATTAGCATTAAAATATAGGCTATTATATATTCAGTATGTTAAAATATATTACCAAAACCAAATGCAATGTATTCATTCTGCAGAATGGCCCTAATCACAGATTATTATTATTGTTATTTTTAAAGGTAGGGGAAGTGATTTCACTTTTGTCAGATATCACCCAAAAAATATTTTTTTCTGTTAAAATGCTCTATTATAAAGGTGTGGAAACCACATATGGAGTTTCCCCCTCCCCCACGTTAGCAGAGGAGCTAATAAAAGTTCCCCAGGTCACCACAATTCTCCTCCAATCAGGAGAGAGCAGCAGGTTCACATAGTGTAGCTACTTTTGGGGGACCCTAGTGCACCAGGCTGGTACTACACCATGAATTTCAAATCACTTCCCCTACCTTTAAATATATTTATTTATAGCCTAATAAATATTAATATTATATTAATGACTTATACGTTGCATGTGGTAAAAGTCGGGCTGTTTTGAATTATTGCTGGCCATGTTACCATGCATATGATGGAAAGATGTACAGAATCCTAAATTTACTTGAGTAAAAGTACTCAACTATCCTTATCAAATGTAATTTAAGTACCACATGTTGTGGTGTTGTAGTGCAGTAAAAAGGAAGAAAGATGGCCTCTGGCAAACAAATATTCAAGGTTAAGTGAAAGTTCCTCACAACTGTAACTTAAGAACAGCAGCCTACTTGAGTAAATTAACTTTATTTATAGGTTACTTCTCACCACTGATGTCACCATCTTTATGATTGATCTCTTACTCTATATGACCGGGACAGGCATTAGTTGTGGGTGCCTTCTATCCGTGAGTTATTAATTGCTCCATACTTTATACGCGCACAAATCTAATCACCAATATGGCCACCGTTCCGGATGGAATGGAGCAGTAACTTGATTACCGGCACAAGCTAACTTGTTTAACCTATCAAGAAGGACAAAATATGCCTCCCTGTGTAGAGCTAAACTGTTACAGAACCAGCGACTACTGGGGTGACCAGATGTCCCTCTTTGCAAAGACTTTTCAGGTGTCCCACAAATTGAGCCCCATAGTCTGTCCCACATTGTGACTTCAGTGTTCAAGTGCTCTAATAGTTGGCTTGGTGTTGACTCTTTTCCTGCTATAGATGTGTTTTTAAGTCTGTTAGAATAACCCAGGCATTCCCCTGGTTCCACTATATTACACACTCACTCCAGCTATCAAAAATAGCTGATCTACCAGCCCAAAACACGTCGCACTGTGACGCGTTTTGAGCTGGTAGATCAGCTATTTTTGCTTTATTTGAATTGAAATGCGACATGCGACATTAATACAACATCCAGATCTTAATAATTTGCTAACCACGTTGATACACGTGGCAACACGTTTTCCCCACTTGTCCCACAGACACATGCAACCCTTCTGTCCCTCAAATGAACAGTGTAGATCTGGCCACCCTATAGTGACTACCCCCCACCTCTCTTTCTCTCTCTCTCTCTCTGTCCGATAAAACTAAGGAAGGGACAGACAGTGGGGAGAAAACAAATTCTCTGTTGCCTGCTGCATCTCTAACTGGGGCACCCTGGGTAGGGAGGGGAGGGGTATAGAGAGGAGGACATACGGAGGGCAGAATCGAGGGAGGGAAGGGAAGAGCCAAAGGAGGAGGTAAAAGGAAGAAGGCAGGCAGGCAGGAACGAAGGGAAGTGTGCCACACTTATTAAACTATTAAATTACACAACAAAGAGGGCTTTGATTGCATGTGTTACACTCTTAGAGTTACGAATGGATATATGAAGACTTGGGGATTTTACCCCCCCTGTGCATCAGACCTAATAACATTGACCAGAGACAAGTGGGGGCTGCGACACGGTCCACAGGTCACTAATGTCTATTCGTCAGGGAGATAAAACCAGACAGCTCTATCTCTCTGTCTGTCTCTACCAGAGAATCACATAATTCCAAGACTCACAGGAAAATATCAGAAGTGTAGAAATATACTATAGAAATATAGAATATAACTTCTATCTTTGCTGGTTCCTGGGGATTATACTCCCTCAATCTGTCCCTGATACTTCTCATCTCATCCTGGGTAATCTCGATACCTACCCAGGCTTTCATTTTCATCTGCACTGTGCAAAAAGTGAAAGCCTGGACTTAAACATTGCCTATAGAAGAGGAGGGTCAGGGCTTCAACTGACAAATCGGTGAGATCCCCCCCTGCCTCTCTAGGCCAAAACGCTCTCAGGGATCGCTCAGGCTTCTACGTCCTGGGTTTTCCCCACCCGGAAAAGACCATGCTTTTCCTCAAGAAGTGGACACATGCAGATGAGAGGAAATTGTGTTTTGCGTATGCCAGCCAGGTCACCTTTCTCTCTCTCTCTCTCTCTCTCTCTCTCTCTTTCTCTCTGCCTCCCTTTCTGACCCACAAAGGCGGGCTGTGTCCAGCTCAACCAAATGCCCGGAGATAGATACAAATAGAGATAAACAGACACACATACCACACTCTGAAACACATTTAAAGATACACTAACCACAACTAACAAACAGACCTTCATAGTCATAGCGTTCAAGAAGACACAACATCCTACATAGAGGGTTGCTTCTTCTTTCACTTTACAATTCCTAAGAAGAAGAAGAAGGGGGGAAAAGAAAAATCTGCTGTTTCCTTTCCTCCCTGGCTCTGCAGCAGGAAGTAGAACTCTGGTTGTCTTCCGCTGCACTTGTTTATTGGAACCCGCCTTCCTGTTTTCAGATTCACCATGATAGTGGGCTGAACGCGCGCGCGCGCACACACACGCACACACACACACACACACACACACACACACACACACACACACACACACACACACACACACACACACACACACACACACACACACACACACACACACACACACACAATTTTTCTCTCTCTCTCTCCTCTCTCACTCTCCCCTTCCTTCTCTATTCCCTCTCTCTCTCTCTTCTTCCCACTCTCTCCTTCCCTCTCTCCCTCCCTCTCTCTCTCTCTCTCTCTCTCTCTCTCTGATGTCCGGTAGATAAGCAAAGTGAGCTCCTCTCCACCCACCATCAACATTCTCCTTTAAACATCAGGCACGTTCCTCCAGTGTGTGTGTGTGTGTGTGTGTGTGTGTGTGTGTGTGTGTGTGCGTGTGCGTGTGCGTGTGCGTATGCATGTGTGCGTGTGTTGCAGTGACGGTGCCACAAGCCGTCAGACCATGGAAGAATGCAGATCAGAGCAGCCAGAATGCCAGGAATGTCAGAGTCATTTTACCTAAAACTCTGCTGCTCTGCAGCTGCAGGACTCTGGAGCCATGGGCAGAGCCAGAGACTGAAGAGAACCAGCTGGGACTCTGGAGCCATGGGCAGAGCCAGAGACTGGAGAGAACCAGCTGGGACTCTGGATCCATGGGCAGAGCCAGAGACTGAAGAGAACCAGCTGGGACTCTGGAGCCATGGGCAGAGCCAGAGACTGGAGAGAACCAGCTGGGACTCTGGATCCATGGGCAGAGCCAGAGACTGAAGAGAACCAGCTGGGACTCTGGATCTATGGGCAGAGCCAGAGACTGAAGAGAACCAGCTGGGACTCTGGATCCATGGGCAGAGCCAGAGACTGAAGAGAACCAGCTGGGACTCTGGATCCATGGGCAGAGCCAGAGACTGAAGAGAACCAGCTGGGACTCTGGATCCATGGGCAGAGCCAGAGACTGAAGAGAACCAGCTGGGACTCTGGATCCATGGGCAGAGCCAGAGACTGAAGAGAACCAGCTGGGACTCTGGATCCATGGGCAGAGCCAGAGACTGAAGAGAACCAGCTGGGACTCTGGATCCATGGGCAGAGCCAGAGACTGAAGAGAACCAGCTGGGACTCTGGATCCATGGGCAGAGCCAGAGACTGAAGAGAACCAGCTGGGACTCTGGATCTATGGGCAGAGCCAGAGACTGAAGAGAACCATCACCTGGATATATTCTGCTGAGGGTGGTCACTGGCATGCATGCATGTCTTTGTGTGTCACCTACCCATGCATACACGAACGCATGTCACACGCACATGATATACCTATGTGTGGCCATGAGGAACAGCAAACCGCCAGACAGTTATTCTATTTGAAGCACACCATGTTCACTCAACACATTCTAAAACACACAGCAACGCACAGTCTAGCTCACACCCCGACTGTTTTCACACGAGCTTATACACCTCTCTGCTGCACTTTCCCAGGCCTTAGTAAACCCATTCATTTGATATCATAACATATCTTCCCCCCCACTCCCCCCCCCTCCACCGCTGTCTGGCTGTCTCTTTTCATGGCAGCCTCTGTTTTCACTCATGCAGCTTTGACAAAGACTGGTGAAATACTTACAGCTGGGCCCTGAACGCACCGCGCATTCGTCCCCAGTGTCACAGGAACTGGAGGAAGGGGTTGATTGTTCCCTAAACGAGAGGAGCATGACATCATTTCAAAGAGCGAGCTATATCAGAGACGGCGTTTAATAGGCGATATGTTTAATGCAGGCCTATGTGCGCGTATGCTCTGCCGAGCGTGGCAAGGGAAGGGAATGTTTTCATTTCAAACAGAGGCCTGCGTTGCATGCAGACAGATTATGAAGCTATGTCTGTCTGTCTTTCTGTAGCACAGGTACTTGTGTGCAACGCGCGCACACAAACACACACGAGAGAGAGAGAGAGAGAGAGAGAGAGAGAGAGAGAGAGAGAGAGAGAGAGAGAGAGAGAGAGAGAGAGAGAGAGAGAGAGAGAGAGAGAGAGAGAGACAACACAATGGCGTTTGACTCAAGTTGTTGGGCCTGAGAGGGTCGGTCCAGGATGTCTTTAGTGACGGGAGGGGACAGCAGCAGGCCCTGAGGAAATGACTGAGTGTGTGAGGGGAGGAAGGGAGGAGAGGACACATGGGGGGTGGGGGGGGGGGGGGCACGTCACAGAGAAACAGAGCGTGAACAAAAAAAATGAAACAGAGTCTGAACAAAACTAACATATAGCCGATATCTGTAGCCCATAACACAAACCAAACCCTACCAGTTATCATACAGATCCCTCTTTTCTCTCACACACACACACACACACACACACACACACACGCACACACGCACACACACACACACACACACACACACACACACACACACACACACACACACACACACACACACACACACACACGACAGAGAGAGTCTAAGGATGCTCCAGTGCTGGGTAGGTCACCCGGACACCTTGAGGTTGGTTGTAATTCACAGCGACAGGCGCCTGTGGATGAGTTATCGTTGGTGTGTGTGTGTTGGTGTGTGTGTGTGTGTGTGTGGGGGGGGGGGGTGGATTGGGGGGCAAAAAACATGTAAATCACCTTGTTACCTGCAACACTGGCACACCCGGGTCGAAGCACTTGAGGCCTACGTCTGCTGTATGTACGTATTGTAGGAACAAACGCACATAGAGGTATGGAGCCGAGAGTGCCTCCGTGGGCAGCGAGGGAAACATGGACACGCAGAGTTATTTACATACAGTCAGACAGACTTCCGGGCATTGTCAGGCTGAGAGCGTTGATGTCAGATCCACTCTTTCCTGTGCAGAAGGGGGAGAAAGAACGCCATGCGATGACAATGGGTCCAAAACAGGACAAAGAGGAAATGTTTAAATTTAGCCCCCCCCTCCTCCTCCACCCCTCCATCCACCACTATACACAACCAACCATCTTTCACAGCTATGGAACTCTGGAGCTGTTTTGGGTTTTTTTTTCTTTTCTTTTTCTTTTTTTGTGAATTCTCTCAGACCCCCCCCCCCCCCAATGCCCCTCTCCCCATTGTGTGTCTTTTCAATAGAAGGATTTTCACATTCAAACACAAATCCCAAAGGAGTCCCAAGCAATTGAGACCACAGAGTTGCGGTCAATCACCTCTTTTCACTGGCATGTTCCTCGGGAGATGGCAAAGTGATGCCCCTTCAAATACTTCACCAGTGAATTGGGTGTGAATGGAGAGGATATGTAAAAGCAAGAGGTAATTAATTTGAAGATTGGAAATATTTGCGCAATCATCTGCCCTCTTTGACTCGTGCGTGCGTGTGGTCTGATCTGATGTGTATACTATGTTTATGTAGGCTATAGCCTATACAGTATGTGTTAGTTTACTTTGTAAGCTCGGCATTTGTTGTCTAGTACCGGTATGCGCCTATATTCATCTGTCTGTCTGTCTGTCTGCGCGCGCGCTCGTGTGCGTCGCCTTTGGCGTCTGCGTGCGAGCCTTTTATCACAGACGTGTGAGTGTGTGTGCGTGTAGTAGACAGTCAGTGTGTGTGTGTGTGTGTGTGTGTGTGTGTGTGTGTGTGTGTGTGTGTGTGTGTGTGTGTGTGTGTGTGTGTGTGTGTGTGTGTGTGTGTGTCGGGGCGTCTGCTCTGCTCTGCTCTGAGCGGACGGGACGGGACGGGGAGTCAAGAGTTCAGCTCTGCCTCTGTTCGCTCTTCTGTCTAACTTCTAGTATAGGCTAGTCTACCTACCGCACTATTGTGCGGTTGTTGTTGGAGCCTGACTGGGAGGTTAATGACGAAGGTTTTTTTTCCCCCTTTTCTTTTCTTTTGGACTCTCAAACCAAACAAACCATGTGATCGACCGCAAGACAAGAAGGGCAGCTCTGGTCGTTTCCCGCAGCATAACTTTTTTTTAGTGTTGCCTCATGGATTTACAAACTTTTCCTCCTGTAAAAAGGAGACAGACTTTAACGCGCCGCTACACTGCGATGTGTTGTCCTAACGGGACGAGCTTGAAGGTACGGTAAGTTCCTCTGATCATCTGCGTGTCGTTTCACGTAAACAACTTGTATTGGGGAAATTACGCAATTTATATTGGAATTCATTGGAATAAGCTCTATATAGAACGGCTACATGAATCATAGCGGTCAAGTATACAGTTAGACACATTGTAGCTTACCTACCTGTAACGTGAAGTTTATTTGCGGTCTGTCTCAGGTGAGTACAGTCATCCTCAACGTGCTGCTGGTCAACCGGTATTATGCTACAGCTGTAATTTGAAGACAAGTCATCTCATCAATTATAACGTGCTATATTAAAAAATAAAAAATAAAAAACTATAAACACCCTCCTAAAACGGTTTAAGAGTTAAGACACAAAACAGTAGCTAAAGGACCAGCCGAAATAAGTAGCCTGTTTTGTTTAGTTGTTTTAAAACTAATCGACTATAGCTTACTTTAATACCTCATACAGACAGCATTCAATCTATGATTCTAGCAGGTTGTACAGTAGGCCTATAGCTATAGGCCTATTAAAAATATTGGCTGTTTGTTTCAAAGGCAGACAGTATTAATAATACTAATGTGTGTAATGTGAGCCTCACGGCCACTGTAGCCCCCTAGTTACTGAGCAGGTGTCCTAATTAAATGGCAGACAGTGGCAGTCACTGAAGCTTTGAACACACTTCAGTTGTGGTAGCCTAAGTTGGAAGTATAGGCGGCTTACAGTATGTAAGGAAATAATTGGGCTAAATGACAGCTATTAGTCTACTACTTGACTACAAACTTTAATTCCAACACAACGTGACACAACCGATTTCGCTGATTAGTGATTATTCCCACCTGTTGATATTGATGGAGGTCCTGTGATGATGGCCACCTAGTAGCCTCTGTCTGTCTGTCTGTCTGTCTGTCTGTCTGTCTGTCTGTCTGTCTGTCTGCCTGCCTGCCTGCCTGCCTGCCTGCCTGCCTGCCTGCCTGCCTGCCTGCCTGCCTGCCTGTCTGTCTGTCTGTCTGCCTGCCTGCCTGCCTGCCTGCCTGCCTGCCTGCCTGCCTGCCTGCCTGTCTGTCTGTCTGTCTGTCTGTCTGTCTGTCTGCTGTTTGTTTGTCCGGGGGCAGCCTCTAAAATTTGAGAGTGGAGCTTTGATTTCATGACATAGGCTAGGCTACTTTTTTAATTTGTGTATCTTTTAGTAGGCTAATGAAGTTATGATTGATCATGTTTGTATAATACACCATAGACAGCCAAATCATGGGTCTCATGAGTCTCATCTGTAGTCCTCCACCAGCCATGTTTAAGACCTCATAGGTCAGGGGTCGGCAACCCAAGATGTTGAAAGAGCCATTTTCGACCCAAAATTAAATTCAAAATCTGTCTGGAGCCGCATTTTATTTTTTTTTTCCTGAGAGTGTGCAAATGTGAACCAAATGGACCCTGGCGGGTCCATTTGGTTCCATTTGCACACTCTCAGAAAAAAAGGTCCTCAAAGAAAAATCATTAACATGGTGAAACACAACCTTTCTTCAGAAATGGAGTTTCTAAAGTTTTACAGAACTCCATTTCTAGTCCACACAACATCTCTAAGGTATATTAATGACATAGTAAACTGAGTAAACCTTTGAAAATGGGTGGTTCAGATTGAAAGCTCCACCTCTGATAACTGCTGGGCTTTTTTACATGGCCAACAAGTGCTACTTTAACTGGCAACTGTCAGACAGCGCAACGCATTTTGGGTGACTGAAATGTTTATATTATTTTGGTGTGGATCACCCCAGTGTGTGTATGTAATAATGCTACAGCCAGGGAGCCACTAGGGCTGTGTTCTAGAGCCGCATGCGGCTCCTGAGCCGCAGGTTGCTGACCCCTGTCATAGGCAGTGTTGTAGTGGTACTTTTAGAAGTGGGGGGACTCTTAAAGGGGAATTCCACCCATTTTCATTTTTTTCTGAGTGTACAAATGTGAACCAAATGGACCATAGCGGGAAAAAAAGGAAACTCATTAACAAGGTGAAACACATCTTGATGATGTCATCAAGATGTATTTCACCAATGCTAATGATTGTTTTCAGACCTCCATTATGAAACACAGACTGGGGGAACCTTTTTACCATGTCCACACAGCTCTATGGTGTATTAATGAGATAGTAAAATATTGAAAATGAGTTGAATTCCCCTTTAAGACATATGCACCTGCGCAACACACACAGACACGCTATTAAAACAAGTATAGCATATTGAGAAAGATTGTTTACAATGCCTAATTGTATCCATAGAAGTAAATGACAAGACAAAAACATACGGTAGGCCTACTTTTGCCCCAAAAATATTTTAGATGTGAGAAGTGGGGGGACGCCGTCCCCCCGCGTCCCCCCTCCACTACACCCCTGGTCATACGTGATTCGATGCCTGATTAGGCTAACCAGACCAATTGAAAGCCTAATTAGACATTGAATCACCTGTGAGGTCCTAAGCATGGCCGGTGGAGGAGTTTACTTTATGTAGCATGTAGCCTCGACACCCAGGCTTTCATTTTCGTCCGCCTTGCGCGAAAACGGAAAGCCTGGACTAACGCGCGTTGGAAAGTGGCCTTGAGGGGGGTGTCAACCTTCCGGGGTGGGCGTCGCTCTAAATGATGTGACGTAGAACAGCAGTGGACGGGCGTGGGAGGGGCCGGAGATGACGACACGTTAGTGAGATCAAATCAGAGCGCAGCACTTCCGCCGTGTGGATCCCACGACACCCCGCCCCCCAAGGCCAAAATCATTGAGGGCTAGACCAGGCTATGTAGCATGTGACATGTCAAACAAGGAGTTTCTATTATTATTATTACTATGATTCCATTCCGAGCATTAGCTTTGCTTTACACTAAAAATGCTTGAATATGGCCGAATTTGGTTCAAGGAGGTTTTTTTTCAGCAGTCCAAAACTGCTGCCACAGGAAAAGGGGGAAAAGGAAGAAAGAAAAAAAAATCCCTTGGCAGATTGGGTCTGGCACATTCTGGCACTCCTCAATTTGAAATATACCCTATTGGCCTGAATATATATATATATATATATATATATATATATATATATATATATATATATATATATATATATATATATATATATATATATATATATATATATATATATATATATATATTTTTTTTTTTTTTTTTTTTTTTTTTTTTCCAAATGGAAATATCCTAAAATGTAGTTGTCTTATATTTGGGGACTATATTTGACATTTAATGTTCTTTTTACACAAATGAGACTTGAAAAATGGGGGTTGTCAACCAGGGTCGTCTTATATTTGGGAAAATATGGTATTTCCCTCAGCCCAAAAAACGTGAGGGACCAATCAGAGCCCACTATCCCCCCTTTGAAATATGTTTGGAACTGTCCATCAGAAATAAAACCTCAACATAGAAATTCCAGACTATCACTAATACAGTGATACCAGGCTAGTGGTTTTGGTGCAAAACTATATGCCTAGAATGGATTCAGAATAATGAAAAAAAAATATATATATAGTTTGACAGATCACATGCTACGTAAAGTATCCTACAGTATGATGGAGTTTTTTGGATATTGGTTCATTTGGTTGTCTATGACTCTTGTGTTAAAAAGATAAAAAAGATAAAAAAAAATAATAACATAATAATATAATCGTTTTGCAATGTTTCTGGTAGAGCACTCACCACTGAGCACAGATCTAAAAAATGTCAAAAGAAAGGTCTAAAAGTGAAAGTTTTAAAGGTATAATCTTAGATTAGACATTGATTAGACATTTAATCAACATCTATCTTAGATTAGATGTTGAATATACTAAGATTAGCCCCTGAAAAAACTTTCATTTTTAGTCGTTTTTTAGACACTTGCTGCTCAGTGGGCAGAGTAGACGTTAGTCCAGGGGTTTTCAACCTTTTTGACTCCAGGGACCACCATTTATTCTGTATTTGAGCCACGGACCACCACTTGAGGACATTTTAGCCCCACAGACCCCAAAAACTAAAGATTTATTTTGCTTTTGTCCATCTTCTAGTTGTGTAGACTTGGGCTAATTCAGATGATGAATATTTTAACTCTTGAGAGTGTAAAAATGAAACCAAATGGACCCGCAAGGGTCCATTTGGTTTCATTTGTACGTTCTCAAGAGTTACATCTGGTTAACCAAC
This sequence comes from Benthosema pterotum, assembly GCA_039105355.1. NCBI lineage: Eukaryota > Metazoa > Chordata > Actinopteri > Myctophiformes > Myctophidae > Benthosema > Benthosema pterotum. Next base: position 44,783,570 of record CM076984.1, on the reverse strand, counting down.
TTAGCTGGGGACCACTTGGAAGCCTCTCAGGGACCACTGGTGGTCCCCGGACCACCTGTTGAAAACCCTGGCGTTAGTCTCATTCAGTGGACTGTAATGATGCAATGAATGAATAGGAAAAAACACAAATTAAAAAGTATGTCATGACTCATGACATCAGAGATTAATCCTTTACAACCACGGAGCTTTTGGGCCTGAGGCTTCTAGAGCAGTGGTTTTCAACCTTTTTGATACCAGGGACCACCATTTATTCAGAATTTGAGCCACGGACCACCATTTGAGCACAGTTCAGCCCTATACAGGCCCCAAAACTAAAGATTTCTTTTGCTTTTGTCCACAATACAAGACTGGATTTGGGCAACAAAACAGGCAAAACATACAGACCAAAATGACCAACAATACCAATCTTCTAGTTGTGTAAACTTGGGCTGATTGAGATGATGAATATTTTAACTCTTGAGAGCGTAAAAATGAAACCAAATGGACCCGCAAGGGTCCATTTGGTTTCATTTTTACGTTCTCAAGAGTTACATCTGGTTAACCAACTTAGCCTGGGGACCACCTGGAACCCTCTCAGGGACCACTGGTGGTCCCCGGACCACCTGTTGAAACCCCCTGTTCTTAGGGTGACCAGATCCAAACTGTTCATTTGAGGCACAGAACTGTTGCATGTGTGGGACAAGTGGAGTGTAGAAACGGGACAAAATGTCCCGTTCAAGATTCCATTTCACACAGCAAAAACAGCTGATTTAAAAAATAGCTGATCTACGATCTCGAAACGCGTCGCACTGCGACACGTTTTGAGATCGTAGATCAGCTATTTTTGATACGACAGTATGCGATGTGGCCTCTCTAGAGTGAGTGTGGAAATATAGTGGTACCACATGTGGGAATTATTTAAAAAAAAAACATAGCAAGAAATGATACAACAGAAATCCAACTATTAGGGCACTACAAATTATTAGGGGCATTTTGAACACTGATGTCTGTCAGTCACAATGTGGGACAGAGACTCAATTTGTGGGACGCTTCAAAAATCTTGAAAATGAGGGACTGTCCCACGCAAAGAGGGACATCTGGTCACCCTACCTGTTCTAGAGGCTTCTACAATGTCAATAAAACGAAGAAATCGTCAGGAACTCATTACTCATTACTCATCTACTCATCATCTCAGTGTTAAAGGTCACGTTGGCTTCACCCATTTTCAGCCTCAGGCTGTCTCAATCTTCATGATCAATTATACAGTAAATGGTCCCTGAGTGTTTCAGAAAACAAGATCTCTACAAGCCAGGGGCGGATCTAGGCATATTGGGCATGGGGGGGCAATACCCCCCTGACTGCCCTGACTGCCCCACCAAACACAATGGCCTGCAAAAACAACCCAAGATATTTCAAATTGCTTCCATTTTGAAAACAGAAAACTCTCTGAGTCAGACCTTCATAGCTTTATGCACGGTGTGTGCCTGTTGCAACTTCAACAACAAGTGATGTTATTATTGATGCTTTACTATGCCGAATAAAAGTCTTTTAACTGAAAATGGTTCCCACCACGGGCAACGAAGCCGCCCCATACCATTTTCTCTTACCCCCCCCCCAATTGGGAAATGTTATATCCGCCCCTGCTACAAGCTCACAATACACTTTTGATTTACAAAAAAAAAAAAAAAAAAAACTAAAAGAGGGCAAAATAGGGATAAATTATTAATCAATTTCATTTTTACATTTTAGTTGGATCAGTTTAATTACTGTCTCACACCCCATAGAGGAGCCATTATCTGAACTGTGATGATGATGATGATGATGTCACCATCGGAACAGGGCTGAAATACCCAGACGGCCCTGTAGTGATCGTAACCATGACAACAAAGGCTCACCATGTAAATGGCTGTGGTTGTTTGAGGAGGAGTCAACATCTGAATAATTACTCGGGCTGCATGTCATGGTGGGGAAGGGGCTGTTTGTGATTGCTGCTGACTCACACCATAAATATGTTCATGCTTGGAGTCCTTCGCTGCGCCAAACAAAGTCCTCTAAAACCCCTCTCATGTGTTTTCATTAATGTTATCTAAGATGAGATAAAGCTTTCATTCATCATCTCCTCAAGGGGAAATCTGATTTATATTCACATGCCTTTTACCTGTACTGATACAGCCACCCCGATTCACCAAAAAAATGTTGAATAGAATGAAATCTGCATTTGTATTTTTAACCCATTGTAGACTATCCCGATTCTAAAAATGTCTCTGAAATACTAACCTAAGTGTACTGGAAAACTTCAAATTATTGTGTAACATCACCAAATTTTGACATTTTTTGATACTGTACATACTGTACAGAACGCATATTGGTTGTAGAGGCATTTTAAGATCCAAGCCTCTGACTCCATGGTGAGGGCCCTGGGGTGTTTGACGCATTTTCCATAAGAATAAAGGTTCAAAAGGAAATTAAAGTTTAACAAAAATATTTTATTTAAATCCAAAAGGGGTCCAGGTAAACGATCAAACAGAAAAAATCCAAAAATACTAATCCCAAATTGAAAGAAAATCAAACAAGTAAATATATTTAACTTAACAAACTTTTAAATTTCTAATTGGAGGTGGAGGCTTATAATACTTAAATTAGCTATGCAAATTAGGCTTAATTAAACCATAATCAATAATCGATAAATATGAAAAATAAACATTATTAAAAGAAGTGGACAAAATAAAGAAACATAAACTGGCTCCAACATTCCGGCCCCTAATTGTTGGCTTTAGAATAAACAATTACAACATAGTAGAAAATGGAGCCCAGTAGCATTACATGATTCTGCCAAAACGTGTTTTTTTTTCATAATTGATTTAAATATTCTTTTTGTCCACTATGCAATTCACTTTGATTTTTTTTCTAAGAAATAAGCAAAGTTCTTTCTTTCTTATTCTTCTTGAAGATGAAGCGTAATGTCCTTGTTGATGTCCTTATGTGTATTGTCGCACTTTGAGCACTTAATTCCCAGACAAGACAGAGGCAGAGGTGCAGTTTGCTGCCCGTAGGCTGTTTTATTTAGAAGTGAGGAGTACAAATGTAGGGGAGAGATAGCGAGGTAAGTAAAATGTTCAACTTAAAGTCTCTTTGTCCTAATCCAGGTTCCCGAGGACCCAGGAGGGAACGTAAGGTATTTGATTACAGAATGAACGTAGAACTTCTATGCTTTGAGAGCATGCAGTAACTAACAGAAAAGTTCTCCCCAGCCTCCTCGTTTAATCTGTCTCTCCTGAGACTGTGTCGAGATCCGATGCCTGGGAAGGAGAGTAAGAGGGTGTATTACTATTTGCTCTTTATACAACATTATATTTGACAGGAGTGTGTGGAGTGGGGTTCTTACCGCCAGACGCCTGTGCACACACACACACAGAGAGGGCAAGGACGCAAGTGGAGGGAGGAGGAGGCTTTTATACTCGCCCACCGTTCACTGCAGCTGTATAGGATTCGGTCTGATTGAGGAGGTAGAGTGGGACATAACGGTCCGCTATTATGACGCCAAGTGGGCGGCGCGGCACTCCTCCCCACTGTCGTTGCCTCTCTGCCGTGTGGAGGCGCATACCTGGCTGGCGGCCCGGGACCGAGACCCCACATATCCCCCCCCTAAGTTCCACGCCGGGGCGGGGGACTTCAGCATCTTCAGCCTCGTATAGCCGAGACATCGCGTCAGCGTGGGGGATCTGCTTGCCGGGCCGATGCTCCACATTGAACGCGTAGTCCTGCAGTTCGAGGAACCATCTCGTCACTCGGGAATTCCTATCCTTATTGGTCGCCATCCATTTTAGCGGCGCGTGGTCCGTAATAAGGGTGAATCGCCGGCCCCATAAGTAATAGCGTAAATGATGAACGGCCCATTTGATGGCGAGGCATTCTTTCTCGACCGTTGCGTAGTTCTTCTCGTGTTTTTGTAGCTTTCTGCTGACAAAGGTGACGGGATGTTCCTCCCCGTCGACCAGTTGTGACAGGACCGCACCGATGCCGCTCTCTGAAGCATCGGTGTGGAGCAGAAAGGGCTTTCTGAAATTAGGGGTTATTAATACAGGTCTCTCACACAGGGCTTGTTTCAGTGCTATGAATGCCGCCTCGGCCTCCGGGGTCCATTTCACATGGCATGGCGCCCTCTGCCGGGTCAACTCGTATAGTGGAGCTGCAATCGTAGAATATTGGTTAATAAACTTTTGGTAATATGATACGAGGCCAAGGAATGATTTCACCTGTTTCTTGGTTCGCGGCGGAGGCCAGGCTCTGATCTTGTCCAGTTTCCTCGTTTGGGGTTTTACACAGCCCCTCCCGACCGTGTAGCCGAGATAGTCCGCCTCGCGCAGCGCGAAGTGGCACTTTTTTGCATTGGCCGTGAGGCCTGCTTCGCGGAGCGCAGCCAAGACGGCTTCGAGGTGGGTGATGTGCTGTTGCCAGTCAGCCGAGTGGATGATGACGTCATCCAGATATGCGGAAGCGTATGCGCGATGGGGCCGCAGCACCTTGTCCATGAGTCTCTGGAACGTGGCCGGCGCGCCGTGTATTCCAAACGGCATGACTGTGTACTGGAACAGCCCCTCTGGTGTTGCGAAGGCGGTCTTCTCCCGGGAGCGCTCTGTTAATTCAATTTGCCAATATCCTTTCGTTAGATCAATGGTGGAAATGAAACGTGCCGGCCCCAGTCTTTCAATTAATTCATCCACGCGTTTCATTGGATAGGCATCAAAGTCAGATATCTCATTTAACTTCCTAAAGTCATTGCAAAATCTCAGAGTACCGTCAGGCTTGGGCACGATGACTATAGGGCTTGACCATGGGCTATGAGATTCCTCGATGACCCCCAATTTAAGCATGGCCTGTACCTCATTTTTGATGGCCTCCCGGCGGGCCTCGGGGATGCGATAGGGCCGCTGTCTCACCACTTTCCCGGGCTGTGTGGCGATGTCATGCTTGATGATGTGTGTGCGCCCCGGCACCTCGGAGAAGCGGTCCTTGTTGCGCAACAGCAGCTCCTTCACGTCCTGTCGCTGTGACGGAGATATGTCTTCTCCCACAGGAACGGGGGGAACCGCGGGTCCAACGGTTCTGCCGGAGAACAGCGCCTGTGATGGTGGGGGAGGTGCCGCATGCCATTTTTTTAATAGGTTCACATGATAAATCTGTTGCCCTTTTCTTTTGCCCGGTTGGCTAATTTTGTAGTTTACCGGGCCTATTTGTTCTACAATTTCAAACGGTCCTTGCCACCGAGCGAGGAATTTGCACTCTGAGGTAGGTACAAGGAGAAGAACTTTCTCACCCGGCTTAAACACGCGAACGGTGGCCCCCCGGTTGTACAGGCGCGCCTGGGCGCGCTGCGCCTCCTCCATGTGCGCACGGACCATCGGCCATACGCGCCGTGCGCGCGTCTGCAGCTCCTCAATGTGGTCCACGACGCTGCGGTGGGGGGAGGGCTGCTGCTCCCAGGTCTCCTTCGCTATATCCAACAGCCCTCTCGGTTGTCGCCCATACACGAGTTCGAATGGCGAAAACCCCGTGGATGCCTGTGGGACTTCTCTTATTGAAAAAAGTACATAAGGGATAAGGCGATCCCAGTCCTTCCCATCTATGTCAATTAATTTTCGTAACATCCGTTTTAATGATTGATTAAAGCGCTCACAGACGCCATCTGTCTGTGGGTGGTATGCTGACGTACGAATTCGTTTAATATTTAGCCATTCATATAGTCGCGCTAGCATACTGGACATAAAGTTCGTCGCTTGGTCGGAGAGGATCTCTTTCGCTATGCCGACACGGCTGAACATCATGAAGAGCTCGTGTGCGACGGACTTTGCCGAGGCCACCCGAAGTGGGATGGCCTCGGGATAGCGCGTGGCATAGTCTATTATGACCAGAATGTATTGATGGCCGCGGGCCGACTTTGGTAACGGTCCTACTATGTCCATGGCGATGCGGCTGAACGGCACTTCTATGATTGGCATTGGAACGAGGGGGTTGCGCTGTGTAGGACGGGGCGCTTTGATCTGACACTCAGCGCAGCTTCGGCAAAACTCGGCTACTGCTCGTTTTATGCCAGGCCAATAGAATCGAGCGACTATCCTATCGTACGTCTTCTTTTCTCCTAGATGCGCGCCCAGCTGGTGCGTATGGGCCAAATACATCACCCGGGACACATACGATTGGGGGACGAGTAATTGTTCAACTTGATCGCCATTCCTAGTAAGTGCAGCTCTATATATCAGGTTGTTTTTTAACTACGAAACAAGGATGATTTAATTGACTCACCCCTTCACTGAGTTTTCCATCTATGGCCGAGATCTGCCCCCTGGCCGCAGCGAGATTGGGGTCGCTCCACTGCGCGGTGGCAAACGCGCCAGCCTGGGGGTCGCGGCCCTGCTCCGGCCGGGGTAGCTCCGCAAACGGGTCCGCATTATCTGGGTAGATGTGTTCGCCGCCCGTCCCGCTGTCGACTTCCCCGTCGGCGGGGGCTTCATCGGGCGAGCTGTCCTCCGGGCTGGTCTCGTCGCTGGGGGGTCTCAGGGCCGGAAGTGCCCGGCGGGGGGTGTCGTCGCTGGTCCTCCCTCGGCGTTTCTTTCTCCGGTGTGTCTTTGCTCTTCCCTCGCCGGCGGCCCAGTACCTCTCAAACAGGACGCAGTCCGAGCCGATGAGGAGGGGCACGGGTAAGTTCGGAACCACCCCCGCCGGAACCACGGCGGCGCCGCGAGGGGTCTGTATGTGTATCTCGCTGACCGGGTACCGTTTAATGTCTCCATGGACACAGGTCACGGGTACGGTGTCTTGTGTGAGTGTGGCAGCGAGGTCCCCTCTGACCAACGTCACCGCGCTGCCCGAGTCCAACAGCGCGTGGGTATCCACGGAGCCCACGCGGACCGGGAGGTGGGAGGGGCGGCGTCGGCGCCCGCTGGTGTGTAGGCATGGCCGGGCGGCGTCGGATGCTGCCGTTCCCATGGAAACGTCTTTGTCTCTCTCTGGGCAGGTCCAGGAGAGGTGGTCCGGCTTCCCGCAGACATAGCACCGCCTGTCCTTCTCGCCACGGCCCCCCCTCTCTGGGGCTGTGTCTCTGGCGCGGGGTGAGACGCGGCGGTTGGCTGGTCCCCGGCCCCTGTCGCGGCCCTGCCGGTCACCACTGGCGGTCGGTGTCGTTTCGGGGCGGCTTTCTTTCTCCTTTAATAGTTCTCTATACACTTGCCAATTCTCGAGCAGGGCAATAAGAGCGTCTACTGAGTTGGGGCATGTTTGTGATGCATACTTTTTGGCGTCTGGCGGCAGAGCTCGAATACATTTGTCTATTACTACTCGTTCGGCATACGGGGGGTCCCCGCCCCCTGTTAGCCATGCATTAGTGAGGCGCACGAGCGCGGCGATCTGGGGTCGAGGAGGCTGGTTGGATTGGAAGTTCCAATTATGAAATCTTTGAGCCCGGGCTGGGAGGCTGTGGCCACGGCTGGCTAATATAGCTTCTTTTAGTTTTCTATAATCCCGCGAGTCAGCTAGGGACAGGTCGGTGCAGACGCGCAGTGGCTCACCGGTGAGGAAAGGTGCGATCACGGACCCCCAGTCTGTCACTGGCCAGCGCTCACGGGCCGCGGTGCGCTCGAACTGTTCCAAAAATGCTTCTACGTCATCTGTAGGGGTTAATTTTGTGAGTACATCGCCCGGGGCTCTAGTAACGTTTCGTTCTACGATAACGTGACGTCCAATCTCTTGCACCACTGCCTGTAGCTCCGTCTGGCTCTTAAGTAGAGCCGCGAGCGCTTGCTGGTATTCCATTCTGCGAATTTAGGGTCTGTGTTGGCTGGGATCAGTGCAGTGCCCGCTACCTCCACCATGTGTCGCACTTTGAGCACTTAATTCCCAGACAAGACAGAGGCAGAGGTGCAGTTTGCTGCCCGTAGGCTGTTTTATTTAGAAGTGAGGAGTACAAATGTAGGGGAGAGATAGCGAGGTAAGTAAAATGTTCAACTTAAAGTCTCTTTGTCCTAATCCAGGTTCCCGAGGACCCAGGAGGGAACGTAAGGTATTTGATTACAGAATGAACGTAGAACTTCTATGCTTTGAGAGCATGCAGTAACTAACAGAAAAGTTCTCCCCAGCCTCCTCGTTTAATCTGTCTCTCCTGAGACTGTGTCGAGATCCGATGCCTGGGAAGGAGAGTAAGAGGGTGTATTACTATTTGCTCTTTATACAACATTATATTTGACAGGAGTGTGTGGAGTGGGGTTCTTACCGCCAGACGCCTGTGCACACACACACACAGAGAGGGCAAGGACGCAAGTGGAGGGAGGAGGAGGCTTTTATACTCGCCCACCGTTCACTGCAGCTGTATAGGATTCGGTCTGATTGAGGAGGTAGAGTGGGACATAACGGTCCGCTATTATGACGCCAAGTGGGCGGCGCGGCACTCCTCCCCACTGTCGTTGCCTCTCTGCCGTGTGGAGGCGCATACCTGGCTGGCGGCCCGGGACCGAGACCCCACAGTATGTATGCGTGTGATGTGTGTGATGTGTGTTGGGCGTCTAGGTTGCTGCCTCCAGCAGGAGACAGAGTTTAGTCACTGGTCTGTCCAGGATGCTTGACTTTGTCTTGACTTTGACCTGCCGGACCAAGCCTTTAGAGTCTGGCATAGTCTGAAGGACACGACCCATCAGCCAGGCATTTCGGGGTGCAGTCTCGTCGACGATGAGAACAAGGTCACCAGGTGACAGGCTTCGTCTTGGTCGGTTCCACTTTTGCCTCTCTTGCAGAAGTGGCAAATACTCCTTTGTCCAACGCCGCCAGAATAAATCGCCGATGTACTGTACTTGCCGCCAACGCCTTCTACAGTACAAGTCCTCCTTTTTGAAGACACCAGGTGGTAGCCAGGGTTTGCACTTCAGTTGCAGTAGATGGTTTGGAGTGAGCGCTTCGAGATCACCTGGATCATCTGACATTGGAGTAAGTGGGCGATCGTTGAGTATTGCTTCCACTTCACAAAACGCAGTTTGCAGACCCTCATCATCCAGTGTTTGTTCCTTAAGAACAGATTGGAGGACCCTTTTAATGATGCGAATTAATCGCTCCCAAGTACCTCCATGATGGGCACCAAGCGGGGGGTTGAATGTCCATTTAATGTCCTCTTTAAGCAGGGTTTTGTGAATTTTATCATTGTCCAGGTCCTTTAATGCTTCTTTCAGTTCACGATTGGCACCGACCAGGTTTGTTCCATTGTCAGATCTGATCTCGGACACTTTTCCTCTCCTGGCGATGAAACGTCTTAGAGCATTTATGCATGAGTCAGTTTCCAGAGAACAGGCCATTTCCAGGTGCACAGCACGGCATGAAAGGCAGGTAAAAATGACACCATAACGTTTTACTGTACTTCTCCCTCTTTTGACCAGTATAGGCCCGAAGTAATCAACTCCAGTGTGCGTGAAAGGTGGAACATCCACGGACACACGATCTTTGGGGAGGTCAGACATAAGTTGCTCTCCAACTTTTGCATTTTGCCGCCGACAAAATATGCAGTGTTTTAGTATTTTGCGAACTGCTGCATTTGCCTGTGGAATCCAATAGCGCCGTCTGAGCTTTGAGAGTGTGTGATTCCTTCCACTGTGTCCAACCTGCTCGTGGGTGTGCCGTAGAATTAAATCAGACACATGATGTTTCTTTGGAAGTATCATTTGATGTTTTGTTTCCTCAGGCATAGCAGCTCGACTCAATCTTCCACCGACCCTCAGGATGCCATCGACCATTATTGGATTGAGTTTGTGGATCTTGCTGTTTTTTCCAATGTGGCCTTTGTTTTTTGACAAAATGTCAATTTCCTCTGTGAAGCACTGATCTTGCACATAGCATACAATTGCATTCTCTGCTTGTTTCAAATCCTCCACTGACAAGTGTTGGATGTTAGTAGATTGAGGTTTGATCAAGGGATTTTTCTTCTTGGCCAAACTTCGCTCCTTCAATAGGGCTTTTAATTTGAGAAACCATGCCACTGCTGTCTTTAATTTGTTCCATGTAGAGAAGTGCTGTATTAACTGACATGTTGGATTGTTCTCCATCTTCACCTCAGTACTGCAGACTGTGATGTCTTTCTTCACCTCTGGATCACCTGCAGGTATGGGCCCCAGTGCTGCAGATTTTGGCCACTGGGTGGCAGGCAAGGTGAGAAAATCAGGTCCATTTATCCATCTTTTAGATGACAGCAGGGCATCAGCTTTCAATCCACGAGAAGCATCGTCTGCTGGGTTCAGCTTAGAATTTACATGTCGCCACTGAGAGATGCTTGTAAGTGCTTGGATGGTGGAAATTCGATTGGCCACGAAAGTTTGAAATCTTTGATTACGATTGGCCAAATACCTCAAGACAGACATGCTGTCAGTCCAGAAAACTGAATCTTCAGTTATTATTTGAAGTTCTGTCTTTAACAGTCTGTCCATCCGTGCAGCTAAGACTGCAGCTGCGAGCTCGAGTCTGGGGATGCTTGTGTGCTTCAGTGGTGTCACTCTGGCTTTTCCGTTCAAGAAAGTTACATGTGTGTTGTTGTTATTGTTTTCCAGGCGAATGTATGACACCGTCCCATAGCCACTCTCACTGGCGTCGCAAAAGTGGTGTAACTGAGCTGATTTAATTTTTCCAAATCCATCTGGAATAACACACCTGCTCACTTGAAAGTTGCTGAGGTGATTGAGTTCAGCCAGCCATTTTTGCCACTGCATGGATAAAGCATCTGGAATGTCATCATCCCACCCACACTTGATTCTGCAGAGGTCCTGAAGAATCTTCTTTGCCACAAGGACAACTGGTGACAGAAAACCAAGTGGGTCATAAATTGAGCTCACCATTGACAGTATTCCACGTCTGGTGGTTGGTTGATTTTTCAAAGACATATTGAAAGTGAAAGTGTCTTGTTCAATATTCCACTGCGCACCAAGCGCTCTCTCCACAGGCAGATGTTCTCTATCCAAGTCCAGATGTTTTAGCTCCTTGGCTCTTTCCTCCACTGGGATAGAAGCAAGAACGGACCTATTATTGCTGGTCCATTTGGTTAGGCTAAATCCTCCCTTGCACAGAGGCCTTTGAGATCTTTATACAGGCAAATTGCCTGTTCCACGCTGTCAATCGCCTTAACGAGGTCATCTACATAAAAATTATTAACCCTTTCACGCATAGCGGTCACTACAGTGGACAGATAATAAAATGTGATTATTATATGGTAAAAAGAGGTTTTCATGGCAGTGCTGCATATAAGCCTGTAGAGTGGACACCAGAGGACCCCCCCACCACTGCCACCCAGTGGCCATGTGTTGTATTTGCAAGATAATCCAGTCAACATTCAGGATGGCTGCCAGTGAAGAACAGTTGCCCCAACCCTCAGGAATTTCGACTCATTCCTTCTATAGTAGGAGACCCCTCCAGGTAAAAAAAATATTTTGGCATAAAGTAACATCTAGTAATCACTGTAGTTTTAAAAAAATCCAAGTATTGATTATATGTCGGCAGGAAATTGCAATTTTCCATCTGTCCATGACAGTGGACAGCATGCATCAGTGGCTTATTTCTACAACAATTTGTGACAAAGACAATGCTTCATCTGAAGTAATATGTCTTGCATATAAACAAATTGTTTTATGTTATTAGAATGTAACCTGCATTGTTTGTGTACAAACTAATATTTTGTGCAATATTATTCACTTTTGCATGTTATGTCATTGTTTATATTATGCAGGGCTCAAGTGCAGAACGCAATAAGAGGTAGACACTAACCTCTCTATCCAGAGTAGGGGTCCTCGTAGACACTAACCTCTCTATCCAGAGTAGGGGTCCTCGTAGACACTAACCTCTCTATCCAGAGTAGGGGTCCTCTAACCTCTCTATCCAGAGTAGGGGTCCTCGTAGACACTAACCTCTCTATCCAGAGTAGGGGTCCTCGTAGACACTAACCTCTCTATCCAGAGTAGGGGTCCTCTAACCTCTCTATCCAGGGTAGGGGTCCCTGTAGACACTAACCTCTCTATCCAGAGTAGTGGTCCTCTAACCTCTCTATCCAGAGTAGGGGTCCTCTAACCTCTCTATCCAGGGTAGGGGTCCTCGTAGACACTAACCTCTCTATCCAGGGTAGGGGTCCTCTAACCTCTCTATCCAGAGTAGTGGTCCACTAACCTCTCTATCCAGGGTAGGGGTCCTCGTAGACACTAACCTCTCTATCCAGAGTAGGGGTCCTCGTAGACACTAACCTCTCTATCCAGAGTAGGGGTCCCTGTAGACACTAACCTCTCTATCCAGAGTAGGGGTCCTCTAACCTCTCTATCCAGGGTAGGGGTCCTTGTAGACACTAACCTCTCTATCCAGAGTAGTGGTCCTCGTAGACACTAACCTCTCTATCCAGAGTAGGGGTCCTCTAACCTCTCTATCCAGAGTAGTGGTCCTCTAACCTCTCTATCCAGAGTAGGGGTCCTCTAACCTCTCTATCCAGAGTAGGGGTCCCTGTAGACACTAACCTCTCTATCCAGAGTAGTGGTCCTCTAACCTCTCTATCCAGAGTAGGGGTCCTCTAACCTCTCTATCCAGAGTAGGGGTCCCTGTAGACACTAACCTCTCTATCCAGAGTAGGGGTCCTCTAACCTCTCTATCCAGAGTAGTGGTCCTCTAACCTCTCTATCCAGAGTAGGGGTCCTCTAACCTCTCTATCCAGAGTAGGGGTCCTCGTAGACACTAACCTCTCTATCCAGAGTAGGGGTCCTCTAACCTCTCTATCCAGAGTAGGGGTCCTCTAACCTCTCTATCCAGGGTAGGGGTCCTCTAACCTCTCTATCCAGAGTAGGGGTCCTCTAACCTCTCTATCCAGAGTAGGGGTCCTCTAACCTCTCTATCCAGAGTAGGGGTCCTCTAACCTCTCTATCCAGGGTAGGGGTCCTTGTAGACACTAACCTCTCTATCCAGGGTAGGGGTCCTCTAACCTCTCTATCCAGAGTAGGGGTCCTCTAACCTCTCTATCCAGAGTAGGGGTCCTCTAACCTCTCTATCCAGAGTAGTGGTCCACTAACCTCTCTATCCAGAGTAGGGGTCCTCTAACCTCTCTATCCAGAGTAGGGGTCCTCTAACCTCTCTATCCAGGGTAGGGGTCCTTGTAGACACTAACCTCTCTATCCAGAGTAGGGGTCCTCTAACCTCTCTAACCAGAGTAGGGGTCCTCTAACCTCTCTATCCAGAGTAGGTGTCCTCTAACCTCTCTATCTAGTTTTGTTTTGGTAAAACATTTGGTAATTTGGTAAAAATGTAATGTAATAAAAGAAAACAGTTTATTCACTGGACAGCTCATTTTCTTGATTTGCAGTTTTTAGGTAGACTGGCATGTGTTGGTGGTAGAGACTGGGCTCTGTTGGGTGAGTGGGGGTGCTAGAGACTGGTGTATGGATTTCCATAAAGAAAAAAATAAGTTAGCTAAGCACAATCGGCATTATATCTGGTAAATGCAATCATAACACAGATTATTCACCAGTTTTTACATATATGCACTTGTTTTTTTTTTCTTTTCTGCATAATCATTATCAGAAGAAAGTTCCATCTCTGCCATCGCAAACTCCACATGTCTGGTTTTGAGGCATTGCCGCTCACTACTAAACTATCATAAGCCAAAATCAATTGTTTGAAGCCAAGGACATGTGTGGCAATGAATGAGTGTAGTCAGTGGCTGTAAAAAAGTAAAAACACTAGTGCATATTATAACCAAATTATTATTTTGTTATTATTTTGCTATATTCGAATCCATAAACGCCTGTTGTCCATTAGAGTGGACATGTCAGTAACTGGTTAACCAAAATGTGTTTTGAAAAAATACAAAGTGCAATGTTTTCTATATGCCTTAAGAGAGATAAAAACACATAATTCAATTTTTTTCACTCAGTATTTCATAATTCATGCATCAAAGGGTTAATAACTGTACTGATGACGTCTTCAGAGTATTTCTCCTCATTGTCTTTGGCTGTTTGTTTTAAAGCGAAGCTTGCACAGCTGGGTGAAGAGACAGCCCCGAAGAGATGTACAGTCATTCTGAAGTCAGCAAGGGGTTGTGTAGTGTCTCCATTAGGCCACCATAGAAACCTCAAAAAGTCTTTGTCCTCGCTGTCCACCCGCACTTGGTGGAACATTGCTTCAATATCCGCCATTAAAGCGACAGGTCCCTGGCGGAATCTCAGTAGTACACCCAGTAGGGTATTCATCAAATCTGGCCCCTGGAGGAGCTCTTTATTCAAGGAGGTTCCATGGAAAGGGGCACCACAATCAAAAACAACACGTATTGTCCCTTTTCGTGGGTGGTACACCCCATGATGTGGTAGGTACCACACTCTGCCGTCCTTTCTCATCAGTGCCTCTTTTGGCACCGGCTCAGCATATCCTTTTCCTATGACATCATTAAGAAAGGCTGAGTATTCTTGATAGAAGTTTTCATTTCTCTTGAACTTTTTCAAAAGGTGATGAGCTCTTTGTTCTGCTATCTGCCGGTTATTAGGCAGAACCACATCCATATTTCGAAATGGCAGCTTGAGATAATAATGTCCATCATTTACTGTTGCTGAGTCTGAAACGGTTTTCATGAACTGCTTGTCCTCTGCAGACATTTCTTTCTTTTCATAAGTATGCTCCACAAAGTCTTGATTGTATTGCTGTATTAACAGCTCCTCCACACTGGTGATGGAGGTCCTATTCACACTCAGAGCGTGTGGATCATGGTCTTGCACTGAGCTATAGTTGAGTGGGCCATTCACCACCCATCCAAACATAGTTTTCACAGCATAAGGCCCATTACCTACACTGTTAACTATTTCCCATGGTTCCAGAGCTTTGGGAGCATTCACTCCAATGAGAAGTCCAATGTCTGCATTAATTCGTTTCACATGAACATTATTCAAGTGCGGCCATTTTTGTATGTCCTCCTGAGAGGGAATATTTTTGTGAGTGACAGGGATGCTCTCATGAGTGTACACATCAGGCAGTCTCAGAAAAGCATTTTCCTCCAGCCCGGCCACTTCCATTCCAGATATTTTGTGACTGTGAATTGGCCTTTTCTGTCCCAGGGTGGTCAGAAGTATATCAGTTTTGTTCCCTTTTGCATTAAGCTCCTCCATTAGTGCTTCTGTACAAAAAGTAGCGGAACTACCTGGATCAAAAAAAGCATACGTGGTCACAGTTCTGTTTCCTTTGCTCATTTTAACTTGCACAGGTACAATAGCCAACATGCAATCACCGCCATAACTACCGGCCCCAGTATGCCTAGTAGTGTCCAAAGACACGAGTGCATTGACAGCTGGCTCACCCTCAGCATCATTCGTGGCACTGGCTGCAGATGGTTGGCTCTGCTTTCTGTCGATGTGCAGGATGGTGGGGTGCTTTTGTTGACATGTTTGACAAGTCATACGTTTTCCACAGGTTTTTCCCATATGACCTTTGCTAAGGCATCCAAAGCAAAGTCCTTTAGTCTTTAGAAATTCAACCTTTTCCTTATTAGGCTTATTTTTAAATGTTTTGCAGAGCAACATTATGTGTTCTCCATTACAAAAGAGGCATGGCTGTTCAAATGCAGAAGGGACATTTTGCTGCTTGACTACTTGGCCTGCGTTCGTAGGTTTTGGTTGTATATTGTGATCAGTTGCTAGGGTTGCTGGTGTTGTTACTGTTGTGGCAAAACTGCTTCCTTTTATTTGTGACTTGGGTCTTTGTGCGGCTTTAGTCTTGGGAGTTGAACCAGCTTTGTGAGACACTGAATCTTGAATATCCCCAAATATTGGGTCTAAAGCTATATTTGCTTGGCTCTCCACAAACTCTACCAAGTCCATGAACTTAGCTCTTTGTTTTCTCCTTTCCAGAAGAGCACATGCTGTTGACCTCCATTTGTCACGCAGTTTAAAGGGCAATTTGGCAACAATGGATCTCATGTTTGAGGGGGTTTCTAATTCCAATAGAAATTCAATATCTTGCATGACATTGTAACATTCCCTCAAAAATATGCCATATGCGTGTAGGGCTTTTCCATCTTCTGCCTTTATATGGTTCCAGTTGAGTGCCTTTGACAGATAAGCAGTTGCTATTTTCATTTCATGCCCAAAGTGCTTTTGAAGCAACATTTTTGCCTCCCTATATCCTCTTTGGGGGTCCATATGCATGCAGCTTCGCACAAGATCTCTTGGCTGCCCAGCAGTGTATTGTTCCAAAAAATATAGTCTATCTTGATTGCTGCTGGTCCTGCTTTCTATATTGTGCTCAAAAGCTCGGATGAAAGATCTGTAGTGAAGAGCATCACCATCGAATGTTGGAATGTCTCTGGTGGGCAATAATGAGAGTTGCTGTTGTCCGATTAGGTACTGAGTGATATTATTTTGTTTTCTGAGTATATCCGAAAGCATAAATGTCTCAGAGTGGTCACCTTCCCGGTGGCCTCTTTCCAGGTCCTCCCTGGCACCCACACTGACAGCACCCTGAGATGCAGAATAATGCTGGTGTGCACGTACTGACCCGGTGTTAGTCATTGAGCTGAGCTCTGGGTGCCGCCCCACACCACCATGTCTGGGGCCTCGATGCTGCACAGCCTCAGCACCAGCACGTCTGGGCCCTGGATGCTGGTCAGCCTCAGCACCTCCATCACCACGTCTGGGCCCAGGATGCCATTCAGCCTCAGCACCACCACGCCGTCCCGCACCACCATGCCTGAGGTCTGGATGCTGGTCAGCCTGCACTGATGGGGTGTGAGCGCTTAATGAGCCGACATCTGGATGTTGCCCAGCACCACAGTGGTCGTGGCTCTGAAGTCCACCGTGGTCGTGGTGCTGAGCAACATCCAAATGCCTGAGCCCTGAATGCTGCTCACTTCTGCTGGCTTCTGTGCTGGATGGTTCCATAGTAGATAGCTGAGCGGCTTCTTCTGGTGCAGCACTGACGGCAGTTGGGCGTGGTCTACCACCGAGCCGATCATAAACATCAAGAACAACTTCATTTGTTTCGTTCAATGTCAGAGGACTGAAATGGTTCAAAGTCTGTTGTGCTTGTGGTGGAGCCCTTTGGGAAGTGTGAGAGGAAGTCTCCTCCAATTCATTCAGCACATTCAATTTTGCAGTTGCAGCAGCCAGCTCAGAATCAACTGCGTGCTTTTCTCTCCTTGCTTTAAGCTGTAGCTCCTCCAAATCCAAAGCATATTTTTCTTCAAGACTTGCAGCCTTGGCCAATAGTGCAGCGCGTTCTGCCTCAGCCATTCTCCGTGCATGGGCACTGGCTCTGCTAGATGTTGCACTCCTTGCACTCCTTCTAGATGTTACAGACTCACGGTCCACAGACTCCAAACTTAGACCTTCGTGCTGCCCAATCTGAGTAGAATGAAATGGCTGTACTGTCTGGACCTTATGAGTCTCTAACCAAGACTTCACCTCAGTTATGAACTCTTTGAATGCAAGCAACTTGGGTTCATACCAATTTAGGTGGTCTGCATCTCTTTCTGCGACAGGCAGAGACATTTGCACATTTACTTGTAATTCCATAAATTCAGACAATAAGGTGTCAAACATTTCATATGTGCCTCTGACGTCCTCATAGGTTCCATCTTTCATCAGTGCAATAATGTCATTCTTTTTACGTGTCACAGATCCAAGTTTGGCTCTCCGTGAGCCAATCAGCTTATGTAGCTGTTCCTCAGAAACTCCATCGGGCATTTCATTTGGATTTACATTTTCACTTGCAGCACCGGCCATATGTACATTAGCGGCTGCCTGTGCATCATCATTGAACTCTTTCTCCTCCTCCATATTATTCCTGACATCAGGCTCTTCATCTTTACTGACATCCTTTTCTTGCTCCATGTCAGCACAGTTAAAAATTAATTGTTCTTAGAATTTCATTTTCTGTGCATATTGTGTATTAAAGTTTCATTTAGGTCTCGCACAACAGGGCAAAAAAAATCAAAAATAGTCTTTTATCAGTACATTGTACTCACTCAATGTTTCATGCACAGTTTGGTTCCATTTCCATAGAGTTTGTTGAGTTCAGTTTCCAAGTGTTTCCAGATCCTTTTCCAAATCCTTTGAAATCCCTTATGTGCTTTGTGTTTTAAATCCGAGGAAGAGAATCCATATTTGTTTTAGTTGATTTGTTTGATTGTATCCATTATCCATGAGTTTCCTTGTTTCCTTTCTTTGAAGTGATTATTTTCCATTTTCCATTCCTCCATTAGATACATTCTTTGATTTCCTGATTGTGTAGAAGCAGAAGTTTTTGACTTAGATGTAGAGGCATTTTAAGATCCAAGCCTCTGACTCCATGGTGAGGGCCCTGGGGTGTTTGACGCATTTTCCATAAGAATAAAGGTTCAAAAGGAAATTAAAGTTTAACAAAAATATTTTATTTAAATCCAAAAGGGGTCCAGGTAAACGATCAAACAGAAAAAAAATCCAAAAATACTAATCCGAAATTGAAAGAAAATCAAACAAGTAAATAAGTATGTGGTCAAAAACTGTATGCCTCTGGCCTCACCAAACTTTTCTTTTGTTCCATTGTTCTCTGTCTGTCAAATAGCCTGAAACAGGCTGGCCCCACTTCCTCTCCCAAGTTGGCCCTTCAAAATAAAACATTCAGGTTTTAAGAACCAATCCAGTGGACTCCAAAAAGGAGCTTTTAATTAGGTGTAAATTATAAAGGAAGTGAAAGGGCTAAATATATTTAACTTAAACTTTTAAATTGGAGGTGGAGGCTTATAATACTTAAATTAGCTATGCAAATTAGAACCATAATCAATAATTGATAAATATGAAAAATAAACATTATTAAAAGAAGTGGACAAAATAAAGAAACATAAACTGGCTCCAACATTGGTGTTCCCGTCAACTAGGGTAAAACTACCACTAGGGGTTCCCGCCTACTATGGGTTAAACCCTGTGTGTCTGTCATTCTAATCAGATGAATCCAATAAAGGCCAAATGAAGCCTCGTCTGGCCTACAGTAACAGCACTGTGTCATTCCTCTAGGTGTGCGGTGAGTGACAGAGCGATGATGTCCATTGAAGTTGATAGCTGACGCCGTGGGACACACACCGCCTCGCTGATTGTCTTGTTGACGCGACGAGAATACTCTGGGATGAGAGGATGGAGCAGACAGCCAACCACCACGCCGCCGAGAGCTGCAGCCCCAACGGGTTCGCCAACCGTTTGTTCAATGTCTCCCTGGACGTGGAGAACGAAAGCAGCAGCGTGTGCATCCAGGAGATTGACCCTGGTGCTGCGCCCGACCCCGCAGCCACTACTGCACCGGAGCCCGGGCAGGGAGACCACCAGATGCCACCCCCTCCTCCTCCTCCTCCTTCTTCAACCCCTGGCAAGGACAGATCGGAGGTCAACCGGAGGCCCCGGGCCACCGGGGGGATCTGGAAGATCCTGACTAGAAGGAAAGCCGCCTCGGAGCTGGAGCGCAGGCCGCACTCCATGATCCTGCCGGGCGAGGCCGCCACCCCCAAGCTGTCCTTCGCTGACAAGGTGCGTTCTTTCAAGAAGCTGAAATCCCCTGCCGTGTTCAGGGGAAAGACCGGGAAGCTGGCCAGCACCAAGTCCGGCTGCTCGCTGGTGGACGAGGACTCCTTCTGCCGCGACTTTGGGACGCCGCTGCAGTCTAGCAGGGGCACGCTGAGAAACAGAGGCAAGAGGCATTCATATGCTGGCTACACGGGCGAGTTTGACTGCTCTTTCGAACATATTGACTTGTCCGCACCCTCCGACGGCCAGTCGCACGGCCCCTCGGCAGAGGCTGTGACACAGAACGGCTGTGTCAAATCATTAGAGAGGGTTAGCTATACCAAGAGGGCCGCGAACAGCTCATCCAACTGCAACAACTCGGCCGCGGGGTGTGAGGATCCCTGCGTAAAGGGAAGCCCTGCGGTCCACCACCGGGCGGGGGCCCGGAGATCCAAGGGGTCGGAGGTATGGAGCTACCTGAGGAGGATCTCTCTCCTGGGGAAGGCCCATCCCGTCTACTCGGAGACCAGCTTTGAATCCGAGCTGCACACCCTCGACAAGACCATGGACTCGGACTTTGGCTCTGTGGAGTTTGAAACTGTCAAAGACTTTCAGCCGGCGCCGCCCAAAAACTTGGACTCCAACAAGGGCCACTTTGGTGGCCTCTTCCGCTTTTTCAACAGCATGGCGGACACGGCCAGAAAATGGCGGACATCGTCCCGGTCCTTCTCCCCGCCAGAAGGGGAGCGGTCGCCGCTGGGCTCGCCGCAGGCCCCTCAGCGGTCGGCCGTGCACGGCGTGCACAGCGTGTCTCTCACTCTCCACAGTGAAGGTCAGCCAGAGCCCCAAGCCGCCCCTTCCATCCCCTCTGCACACTGCAACGCATCCGACCGGGCCGCTCCCCCGCCCGCCGCTGGACGATCGCCTCCGGTGTTATTGAAAGCCGCCGGGGCATGTCCCGACGTTCCCACCGCCAACGGGCTCCGGCATGCGAGCTCAGAGGCCACAGACAACAGACTAACAGACGGAGACGCTGACCACGGCCGGTGCTTAGCCAGGCCAGAGAACAACCACACGTCGTCCAACCATCTGGAGAGAAAAACAACGCCGGAGGATGAAAGGGATCCGCCGGAGCATCCCCGCCCAGAGGAAGACGCAGAGGGACACTCAGGAAATGAGCAGGATTCCAGGGATGCCCCACCTGACTCGTATCAGACACGAAAAGCCAGCGTCCGATCGCAGGCCGGAGATGACGAGAGTGTGGCCAATAGTGTTCCAGCGTCAGGTTCCACGGAGGAAATATTCAAGGTGAGCAACAATGTAACTTTAATGACTCCTCTAACACCTTCACAGGCCAATGTTACTACAGTACCCAGTGAGTGTTGTGTCCAAATTGTATTAATGCAATATCAGTTAATTCTTGTATTGCTACTTTTATTGGTTAAATAATTATAAAACCTCCAGACCTATAACCTGTATTTGTACGACAAATACAGGCTCAAGTTGGTTCAAGGTTTCTGTCTTGTCCATCTACTGTGATGTTATTATTATGTGTTATTATTATTACTATTATGTTATTATAGTCTGGTCTAAACCTGATTCCATTGCTGCCTTTATTCAAACCATTTCGCCTCGCATCACAACATAACACCACACATGATCAATGCCTCATAACTCCTTGTGTAACAGTACGCTTTAACAGCTTGATTGGCTATTGCCTAAATCGCCGAAAACATCACTTATATTTATCTTTTCGGGACGATATTGCCCCGCCCACTTTTTGGCCATCACCCATTCGCCTGCTATATCACCAGAATCGGCATACATAGACAAATAATTTCCGGACTTCCGGAAACATCATCTGTTAAAGCGTACTGTAACAATCATTCACATTAATGCTTCCTAAACCCATCATCAAACAACTTAGTATTCTATAGCAGTGGTTTTCAACCTTTTTGACTCCAGGGACCACCATTTATTCAGCATTTGAGCCACGGACCACCATTTGAGGATATTTTAGCCCCCACAGACCCCAAAACTAAAGATTTCTCTTGCTTTTGTCCATCTTCTAGTTGTGTAGACTTGGGTGAATTCAGATGATGAATATTTTAACTCTTGAGAGCGTAAAAATGAAACCAAATGGACCCGCAAGGGTCCATTTGGTTTCAACCCTCTCAGGGACCACTGGTGGTCCCCGGACCACCTGTTGAAAACCCCTGTTCTATAGCATGTCTGAGATTCCTCCAGTCACATCCTGTCACCAGCTAAGCTGTCCTTTTGCCCCACCTGTTGGAGGGAGGAGGTAACAGAGAAAGGGACCTCCGTCAAGGATCAACACAACACATCACAGCAGTGAACATAACACCACGGGAGTTTGTCCTTTCCTGCCTCAGTCGGAAAGCCTGTTTCCCACAGTGAAGGACTATGTGTGTGCGCGTGCGCACACACACACATGCGTGCGGTGCGTTCCGTGGCCTCACAACGGCAGCTCCTCCCTTCCCACTCCATGCAGTCGAGGCATTACTCATCTCCCCTGTAGCTTCACACTGCCACGAGTCAGGACATGTAAAGGCCCTGCTATCCAACGGCCAATAACAAAATGAGATATGACATCTCACTTCTCAGCACCCTGCCATCGGGGCTTCCAATGCGAGAGGAGGAGGAGGGGGGGGGGGGCTGTGGGAACGACATGAGGCATGGGAGGGGGAGGGGAGGGCGTTTATATAGTAATTTGGCGAAAGCGACGGCACCACAGAAATCCCCCTCCCTCATCACTAGCTTGTTTACAGTACAAACCCCACCTGCCCCCTGTAATTCTTCCTTTTGCCTTGCCTGCAAAATAGCCGTTAAGGGAGCGGTCTGGGGGGCGTGGCTCATCACTGACACTTATCTAGCAGCATAAAACAACACGTAATTGTTATGGACTGTTTTCAGAGGCGGAAGGTGGAAGCACTCGGGTAGCAAGAAATCTACAGTAGAATGACTAGGTTGGGTCCTCCCCTTGAGGTATTATTATGAATGACATCATTGGGTTATTAATAACCGAAGCATCAGTGTGTGACTAGCACCAGTAAGCTTTGTAGCTGCTCAGGGCAGAGCGGCTTTGAACTGCTAGTTTAGTCCAGTGGTTTTCAAGCTTCTGGTCAGCACCTACCAAAGAGAGGTCACAAAGAAACTAGAGGCACTGTGTCAAACCTAGCCTATTAGTCTGAACTACATTGAAGCAATTTGAAATGCGACTTCCAACTATGGTATGTTTTTCAAGATGTCAACATGTTTTGGAAACCACTGGATTAATCTTCTCTCTTTAAAAATAATTTTATATCCCGTTATATTGTTTATTTTTTATCATTTAGCCAATTCTTCGTCTGAAAGATAAAACTAGTTACTAAGCTGAATGTAAAGTCCTATTGATTGTTTATAGTCCCCCCATCTCTCGCACGCATGCGCACACACACGCACGCATGTGCGCGCACACACACACACAGACACACACACAGACACACACACAGACAGACACACACACACAGACACACACACAGACACACACACACACACACACACACACACACACACACACACACACACACACACACACCTCGTTTTTGGAAAGGTGTTACTGGCATAACTGTTCCAACCACAAAAAAATAGTTGATCTACAATCACTGTATGCTTGTAAGATCTGCTATTTTAGAAAAAAAAAATCTTGAATGAAAAAGAATTGATAGAATTTCTTTGAATCAAGATTTTTGGACTACCTGCCCCCCCCCAACAATGCAACAGTGCTGCCAGGCTGACAGTGGTTTAATCTGAGGTGTGTCCGTCACAGC
This sequence comes from Benthosema pterotum, assembly GCA_039105355.1. Taxonomy (NCBI): domain Eukaryota; kingdom Metazoa; phylum Chordata; class Actinopteri; order Myctophiformes; family Myctophidae; genus Benthosema; species Benthosema pterotum. The sequence goes on along the minus strand of CM076984.1, from coordinate 44,760,256 downwards.
TGTGTGAGCAGGTAGCCGGTGGCGTGCAGCGGTCCGACCACTGTAGCTCAGGGAAAAACTCTGCAAACACCCCCAGACCCCCTCGTCCTCGTCCTCGTCCTCGCCCTCGCTCTCGGCCGTCCTCGGTCGTGTTGGACCCCTGGACATCCGTCCCGGGGAGACAGCGGTACGCCGAGGACTGTGCCGGGTCGCTGTGCCGACGGAGACGTAGAGCCGCTCCCGCGGTGCACCTCCTCTCCCCTCCGGGGCCGAGACGGACGGCCGGCGGCCGCCTCCTCCTCCCCCGGCCTCGCTCGGTCATAGAGGCCAGCGTTACTATGGAGACGCGAGCCACCACGGAGCACCGCTTCAGAGTAAGATGTCAAAAACCACACAAAACACACACAAACACTCTGTTCTTCTACACACCACAGAAATAGATCCACCAAATATTTCTTCCGCCCGGTGCCGGAATAAATGAAAGTAGGAAAGCTGCATCCCTGACCAGTGGTGATAAATATAGAGCTCGCAAAGCCCATAATGAATCAACCACACGCTGCTGCAGACTTTGAAGACTAACCCAGTATTTATTCACTCACTGCTCCCGAAACAATGCATGCACGCTCTGGCCCATTTATAGAGACCTGGACTTCTGGAGTCTGCTACTCCCCAAGTCCCTGTCTGTCTGTCTGTCTGTCTGTCTGTCTGTCTGTCTGTCTGTCTGTCTGTCTGTCTGTCTGTCTGTCTGTCTGTCTGTCTGTCTGTCTGTCTGTCTGTCTGTCTGTCTGTCTCTCTCTCTCTCTCTCTCTGAGCTACAATCTTCCTTCTGTGTGTCTCATCATATTTATCTTATTATCTATTTCATCCCCCCTTTCCCTTTTCCCTTGACACCACCCCTTCTCTCTCTCTCTCTCTCTCTCTCTCTCTCTCTCTCTCTCTCTCTCTCTCTCTCTCTCTCCCTCTGTTTCTGGACAATTTTCCGCCTCATCGCTCCCATAAGCTGTGGCTCTCGTTGCCCTAACCCAGAGTCAGTTCATTTCTGAGTGTGTGAGACCGCCGGGTTGGGGTTGATGTATAGTCTCTCATGGTTAGCTGCGGGGCATGCACACCGACCACTGCACCAGAAGAGACACTTTAATTCACTGTGGAAAGCGGGACAAGGCAGCAGAAAATGCACTTTTTTCAATGGCAAAGATGTGTGTGTGTGTGTGTGTGTGTGTGTGTGTGTGTGTGTGTGTGTGTGTGTGTGTGTGTGTGTGTGTGTGTGTGTGTGTGTGTGTGTGTGTGTGTGTGTGTGTGTGTGTGTGTGTGTGTGTGTTTGTGTGTTTGTGCGCCTGCGCGTGCGTGGTGTGTGCGTGGTGTGTGCGTGGTGTGTATGTGTGTGAGAGAGAGAGAGAGTGAGCATGGGGGTATGTGCATGCACCAAAGCATTGTGTTTGTGTATGCATGAGGGTGGTCTGCCTTACATTTTGCGGGCTGGTGAGTTTGCGCACGCATGCCATCTCTCTGCATGCTTGTGTGTGTGTGTGTGTGTGTGTGTGTGTGTGTGTGTGTGTGTGTGTGTGTGTGTGTGTGTGTGTGTGTGTGTGTGTGTGTGTGTGTGTGTGTGTGTGTGTGTGTGTGTGTGTGTGTGTGTGTGTGTGTGTGTGTGTGAGTGTAGAGTGTGTGTTTGTGAATGCATGTGTATTTCTCATGTGTATTGTGTGCAGTTGCTATGTATTGATCAGTGTGTGTTCAAAGGCGTGCTAATGGGGTCATAGAGGTTGCCGTGCCACGGAGGGGGGTATGTTCTAACTGCTTGAGTCTGCCTCCAGGCCCTGTCTCGGCCGCCTGGGGTCTCACCGCTCGAGCCCCCGCTGAGGGCATCTCTGCAGCGGTGCCGCTCCCTCCCCCTGCCCTCCAGCACACTCACTGCCCTGGCAATACTGCTGCAACCCACAGGTACCCCCTATGCCTATACTGGACTTCATCTGTGTGTGTGTGTGTGTGTGTGTGTGTGTGTGTGTGTGTGTGTGTGTGTGTGTGTGTGTGTGTGTGTGTGTGTGTGTGTGTGTGTGTGTGTGTGTGTGTGTGTGTGTGCAGTGATGGGCAAGTTACTGGGAAAATGCAGTAAGCTACACATACTTGCTACTCTCGATAAAATGTAAGCTACACTACAAGCTATCCCCAGAAAATTGTAGCAAGCTACACTACAAGCTACATGACAAAAGTAGCTTGATACAACCAAATATTTGGTTTCATTTTTACACTCTCAAGAGTTACATCTGGTTAACCAACTTAGTTGGGGATCACCTGGAACCTTCTCAAGGACCACTGGTGGTCCCCGGACCACTGGTTGAAAACCACTGTACAAGGTCATTAATATAAGTAAGAGATGCTATGTGGACATTAAAAAAACACTCTTTCTTGTGAAACACTGCTTTATGTCTTCCTGTTTCTCCATTTCATGATTTTCCTTTTAGGACTTATTTCCACCTGATAATATACAAATGGAACTGTTAGGGTCCATTTGGTTCCATTTGGTTAAAAAAAAAGAAAATCAAAAGTCAAAGTCGCATGATTTGTCACTACGTTACCGCAGCGAAATTGGACCTCCGCTTTTAACCCATCACTTGGAGTGGTGAGCTCCAAGGAGCTGCGGCTTGCCGCGCTCGGGAATCATTAGCTGATTTTGACCCCCAATCCATCCCTTTGATGCTGAGTGCCAAGCAGGGAGGCATTGGGTCCCATTTTTAGAGTCTTTGGTATGACCCGACCGGGAATCGAACTCCGGCCTCCCAGTTCCAGGGCGGACACTCTAACCACAAGGCCACTGTTCTGGTTTAAAAATAGGTGGAATGCCCCTTTAACAGGTGTTTGTTTTTTGTCTTTTGAAATACCTCATTGGTCCGATATCTTCTTTTAACAACACACAGACATAAAAGGGTGTTCGATAGTATTGATTTATAGAGAAAAACAAATGTAAAAAAAAAAAAATGGAGTTAGGTGGTTTCTTCTTCCCACCAGCAAACCCGACAGGCTATTTTACAGGCTATTGCATCAGTTTTTGAACTTATCTCATTCTGTTTGACCTTCAGAAAAAGAGGGGAATGGAAAATAAAGAACAGAGAGCGGCGGTAGAAGCTTCAAGGACTCTGGTATGGTCTCTCAGCGGTGCAGGCGGGACAGAGAGACACTCAGCGGGAGGGACAGACAGTATGAAAAACACTGCATGTGACAGACAGGTTGTAGGTGAGCTCAGGGTGACACAGATCAATAGGAATAGTGCGGGAAGGGTGTAAGACAGACGGACAGACAGACAGACAGACAGACAGACAGACAGACAGACAGACAGACAGACAGACAGACAGACAGCAGGGGTTGACACTAAGGTCTCCGAGGCATTTGCCCATCGGGCAAGTGCAAGTCAGGTTCTACTTGCCCTCAGGTCATGGTCACTTGCCCCCCAAAAATATATTGTACATTTTGCATTTAAGTTTACTTCCTACTTGGGTGCTTTAAACCAGCTGTTTTCAACAGGTGGTCCGGGGACCACCAGTGGTCCCTGAGAGGGTTCCAGGTGGTCCCCAGTTAATTTGGTTAACCAGATGTAACTCTTGAGAATGTGAATTTGGTTTCATTTTTACACTCAAGAGTTAAAATTCATCATCTTAATTAGCCCATAGTGGTCACAGACCCAGTGGTCCCTGACCAGCAAAATGATAGTTTGGAACCAAATGGACCTGGGAGAGAGATAGGTAGAGATATCTAGAAAGCAGGGAAAGACACAGAGGCAGAGTGCAATGACTGCCTTCAAGACAAATTTATCTTGTGTTATTACATGGCTTGAATGAATGCTCCAATCAGAAGCCAGCGTTCTGGTCATGTGAGCGGTCAAATATTACACTATAATCACCGCTCCGCGCTATATTTGACCGCTGCATAAACAAGTTCCCCAAAGTGCAAACAGCTGTGTTCATATCAATCCGCGCTGCGCTTCTGCATTTAGTTCCAGCACGCCGTTAGCGGGTCCATTTGGTTAGCTACGTATTTGGTTGTTTACATGCCGTTGCCGTCACCCTCAAGGACCACTGGTGGTCCTCGGACGTTGAAAACCACTGACGTAAGCCCGCGGTGCGCTTCTGCATTTAGTTCCAGCACGCCGTTAGCGGGTCCATTTGGTTAGCTACGTATTTGGTTGTTTACATGCCGTTGCCGTCACCCTCTCAAGGACCACTGGTGGTCCTCGGACGTTGAAAACCACTGACGTAAGCCATGTAATAAGCGGGATAACACCCTTCGAGCCGGTGATTTGTTTCCTATTAGGTTAGGAAACAAATCACCGGCTCGTCAGGTGTTATCCCTTACTTGTGTTATAGTGCACTAAGTTGCACACTTGCCCGATCGGGCAACCATGTAGCAGTCTTCACTTGCCCCACCATTTCTTTTACTTGCCCCGGTCAAGTGGGCGAGTGTGCAGGAATCCTGAGAGTGACGGTTGTATGAGAGGCAGACGGTATAGGGCTGAGCTGAGCAGTCCCACCCCCTCATGATGTCACCTTTGTTCTAGAAATGGATTCCCCATTCATTTTTCTCATAGACTATTTAGAAAATGATTCATATAAAGACGATTACGCCACGGACAAAGGCAACTCGGGCCGTGACAAACACACAATGTTTTGGGACCAAAAGAAGATAAAAACGAAACAAAATGTTATATTCTGCCGTTTTTTATTTCTTCTTGCTAATTGGGTATTGCATGGTAATATTGATTTGTCACAACCCAAGTTTTGTCCGCGGCGTAAGCATCGCAACTATTATTAACCATTTTTTCGAAAAGTTGATGAGGGAAATGAATGAGGATTCCATTTCTGGAACATGACGGGCGACGTCATGAAAGGGGCGGGACTGCCCAGAAAGCTGAGAGAGACAGACTAGGAAAACATTGAAGGACACACAGTAGGAGAGGCAGACAGTAGTAAAGCTGAAAGAGATAGAGTGTAAGAGAGACAGACAGTAGGAAGGATGAGTGGTAGACAGTGAAGGAGAGACACAGACAGGCAGACAAGGCAGCAGGAGAGACAGCGTAGGGGATAGAGGACGGACTGTTCTGCCGACTCAGAGCTTCCACAAGTACTAGAGATACGTAGATAAGTGTCTTACGCTACACGTTATGGACAGGAAAACTGCAGTTATCTCACCACCAGGACATCATCATACATTAGCCCCTTTGTTGTGTGTGTAATTGTACAGTATACAGTATGTGCCTGCGTTTGTGCATAGGTACATGCGTGTGCTAATGCATGATCTCACCCCTGTACATGTTTGCTTTATACAAAGGAAATGTATTTCCTGCCCTGGTATTGAAAGAAAATGAAACATCACATAGTGGATGATAACAAGGGAAAGAGCATGTCGGCAGTATTTCCAGGATGTGAGGCAACAGGAACAGCTATTAAAGTACACGAAGTGAGGCGACCAGGGTAAATACCTGTATAAGATTGACAATTTTAGGTTTGATTACCTTTGGTATCACATTGAGAGATATTAAAAGGAGAATGGAGCTTGACCATTTTCATTTCTACTTTGAAATCTTGGTTGTTCAATTTAATTGAATTATTATTTTCAGATAAGAAAAGATTATAATTTAACTTAAAAAAAAAACAACAGTTTTGTGTTTTTCTTTTTGTCGCGATTTAAATTGGTTACAGTATGAAGAATTGCTGTAGCAGGTACAGGACCTTTATTTCTTTTAGTTAATAAAAAATACTCCTGGACATGCAATTCTGAGCTTAACACAGGCTTTTGTGAACACCACAGACAGATTTTAAGTCGCTCGATTCACTATTTAGATATTCATTTTAGCTGCCCTTGTCCCTTTAACCATGATAGGAGCCCTTATCAAATATCTAAATACAGTAGCTCAAAAACTGTGTGGGTCGTTCACGTTAGTTTGAGTAGACGAGACAATGATCAAACGTTTTCTGAGAGCTAAATATCCCTTTAAATGTTTATGGGCCAAGTAGACAAAGCTCCTTTTCGTGTCTCATCCTCAAATCTCCAATCCAGTTTTTGCTTAGCTGGGGAAATGGCATAATGACTAAAATTGATGAGAATAAATACTTCAATTCACATTCCCCGACGGTTTGCCCTCACTGCCCCGATTGCTATTCTCCTCATTTACAAGCAGATTAGTCCTCTAAGCAGCAATATATTTTCGGCTCCCCGATCTGTCCTGTGATGTTAGAAGTAATAAGTACGCTCACACCCCACTGTTTTCAGCTCATGTATTTTATTCGTGTAATTCATTTTTTTGTGTATTACGTTTTTGTGTCCAGGGACCACCAGTGGGACCACCAGTGGTTCCAGGTGGTCCCCAGCTAAATGATGGAAAGTTGGTTAAGATGTAACTCTCTGAGAGCGTAAAAATGAAACCAAATGTAAGAATAAATGGTTTCATTTTTACACTCTCAAAATTTAAAATATTCATTGTGTGAATTAGCCCTAATTCACATGATATCTTCTACATTCAGAACTACAGAATGTAGAAGATTAATGGTCATTTCGATCTCTATATTTGGCTGCTTTGTTTCCCAAATCCAGCCTGGAATTGTAGACAAAAGCAAAACAAATCCACATACCCCGTTTTGGGGTACGTGGGGCTAAAATGTCCTCAAATGGTGGTCCGTGGCTCAAATAGTGGGACCTGGGATCAAAAAGGTTGAAAACCACTGGCCAAGGCCTACCTAAACGACTCTCCTCGATGTGAAATGATTTCAGCTAGCCTCAAAGACTATAACCTAGTACGGTATGTGCAATAAGTATTAATATATATCATCCTCTGTCTGCATGCCTGCCTGGGTGCCCTGCCTGTCCGTCTGTCTGTCTGTCCGTCCGTCCGTCCTAAAGAAGTGGGCCAGACGTCGTCGGTGCGTCTGAGGTCTGGAGACTCTGGAAGTTGCAGGAAGAGGCTGTTACGACCTGGATCAGAGCCACTGCAAGTTAACGTAGTGAGTCACACACACACACACACACACACACACACACACACACACACACACACACACACACACACACACACGCACACGCACACGCACACGCACACACACACACAACACACAAAACCCCATGAATGCATATTGATCTAATATGGTCACAACTCTCTTTTCTGTCAGGCTTTCATGGCTCTAAACCTGATTGATGTGTAAAAGTACCTATATATTGTGTGTGTCCCTCACACACGCACACACAGGAACAATGGGATAGTCTGCTTCATGGACAGCAGTCCAGGCGTGAGATAATGGAATTTTTAATTGAATAGGACTCGTGACGTTTCTAAATAAGCCCTCATTCAGTCGAGAGCTGATAGAAGGCTGTGGATCTGACCCGGAATAACAATTGAGCTGGTGCACGTAGATGGTGCCTTCATGGATTAAAGCAGGGGTGGCCAACCCGCGGCTCGCGAGCCACATGTGGCTCTTCAGCTGGTGACATGCGGCTCTTAAGGGGCTTCCACATGAAACTGTCAAAAACGCTCGGCCTGGCGCAGTCATTCATTCTCTATACAGTGGTGCCTAACCACTCGATCATGGACTGATTCCTAGTTGACCGCGGAGGTGTAGGTGTATGTTTTTTGACTTGTCATATACTTTTTTGGATTGTAAACCCCGTTTCTAAATACATGTCTATATGTTTTAATAGTGTGTCTTTGCATTGCGCACTTGCACACACATGTCTTATGGCAGGAGAGGGGAAATCTATTTGTGACCATGACGGCCATCGCAACGGTTTTATAATCGTTGTTTGATGTGGCTCTTTGCAATAACACAGTGAAAAACGTGGCTCTTAGTCTGTGACCGGTTGGCCACCCCTGGATTAAAGCTACGCTGGATAGAACCTTCAGTTATGCAACCTGGTCATCTTTATATATTGTTTCCGTGCTTTGAGAGAACCCAGGAATAGGCAATAGTACTGCCATTGTATGCTAAAGCATCGTCTCAAATGCAGAACGTATTTATGGGAAAACGTAAATGGCTCTGTTCATGTAATGTTACCCCTATAACGGAGGTTCTCTCGTACCACAGAAATCAATACATGCAGGGATATCAGTGTATAACAAGAGTGACGATGCTGAACGCAAGTTAGGGCGGCCGAATTTGTGCTTTTGATGTGTGATGTGGCCTTTATGGGACTTCTACCGGATGGAGAATGGAGATACAGTCTCAGTACTGCTGAAGGAATTCTGTTTGGAGCTGTTTGTGAGTCATACATGTACATAATTAACAAGCCGAACTGATTAGAGGAGTTACTGTATCTTTCTGGATTGACAAAATGACAGAACAAGTAACGCAAGCCTAGCACTATACAGGCCTTAAAGCCCATCTGATGGAGAAGGTGATGACGACTGGTACATAGTACCTTCATAGGTATTATTGTTATTACATTTAGTGCTGAGGATATTGGACATGAAATCATCGTTTTAAAAGCATCCCTGTATAATATGGCAAACATCGCTTAAAACATAATACTTCACCTATATAACTAAAACAAACAAATAAAAACACCAATGGCATCTTATTTCTTTCATAAATAGAGAATATTTCACTCAACAGGAACTGCTCCTGTCGCAGGATGATGATGTCACGTGTGATCTAGCTCTATGGAATATGGATGAACATGCTCACGTGACATCATCATCCTGCGACTGGAGCACCTCCTATGAGTTGAAGATTCTCTATTTCTGAAAGAAATAAAGTATTGAGGGTGTTTTTATCTGCATGTTTTAGTTATAGAAGGCAAGTACAGTGTTTTAAGGCATATTTAGCTCATCAGCCAGGGATCCTTTTAACAGCACATTTACTTTTGCAATCGTTCGGAAGAGCTGAGATTAAGCCTTATCAGACACCTGGACGATATGTTAACGGGCTTCGTCAGCTGTGTGCTTGCCTTGGGTGTCCGCCTGTGTGTCCGTGTGTGTGTGTGTGTGTGTGTGTCCGTGTGTGCGTGTGTGTGCGCGTGTGTGTGTGTCCGTGTGTGTGTGTATGTGCATGCGTTTGTGTGCACGTGTGTGTTCAGGGGTGGGGTTGAGGGGGGGTGTGCATGGGTGATTATAACTTCTCATCTAAACAGCGTTTGTGAGCTACAGTGCCTTGTTGCCATGACACTGGCTGGCTCCTGTTCGTCTTTTGGTTTCTATCTTTAGGCCTCCTTTTAAGTGTGAGCTAAATGGGGAGCGTGTGTGGGTGAGGGAGAGAGAGAAAGAGCGGAGAGAAAGAGACTCCCATTGTACCAGGATTATTTGTGTGTTGCTGCGGCCGTCCCTAGGGTGGGGGTGGGTGGGGGTACGTTACAGTGTGAAACTCGGCCAAACGATTTGGGAAGGTGTGTGTGTGTGTGTGTGTGTGTGTGTGTGTGTGTGTGTGTGTGTGTGTGTGTGTGTGTGTGTGTGTGTGTGTGTGTGTGTGTGTGTGTGTGTGTGTGTGTGTGTGTGTGTGTGTGTGTGTGTGTGTGTGTGTGTGTGTGTGTGTGTGTGTGTGTGCGTGCGTGCGTGTGCCTGTGTGCCGCCGTGTACGCATACTTCTATTTCTATATTTGTGAGACCTCAAAATAGAAACATATATTTCAAGTTGTGATTAGCTATTAGGATTAGGCATT
>CM076984.1:44738144-44745644 GCA_039105355.1 Benthosema pterotum | reverse complement strand
CCATTATCCAATTTTATTATGGGACAGGCCAAGATCTAAGATTTCCCAGTTGGGGCAGGCATCGGTTTCCAGACTTATATTAGGCAAGTAAGTATCTACAGTATAATAACATCAGTTGTTGTTGAAGTTGCTACAGGCACGAATTCATAAAGCTAAAGGTCTGACTTAGAGAGTTTTCTGTTTTCAATGATGAAATGATGTTGCTTTAGTGGTGCGACAGTTGTAGTTAGTAGCAGTAGTAGTGTTTCAAATCATTTTAATTATAAGCACTTTAATTTGAAATATCTTTGAAATTTGGGTTGTTTGCATGACATCATGTTTGGTGGTGCAGTCAGGGCATTTTGGGGGGCATTTTGGGAGCAATTAGATAACTTTTATCTGTGAACATTTGTGCCTATAGATAATATACCCCCCAGAATAGTGACACTGCGGGTTAGACCTTAGGAAGTGTTTCACACGGAGAGACTCTGGCCCGAGGGGTGACATTTGGAGTGACATTTAATCACTGCACAGCTCAGCAGAACAGTGGTAGACGACAGGATCGCAGGTGGAAGTTAACTATTTACAACTGCTGCTGTATTATCAGCCGTTGCGCGCCTCTAGTAAAAGGCTTTTAGAAGCGCTACATGTTGGCACAAGCTTATGGAGGTCATTTTATCTGCTACTTGAACAATTACCCAGGATCATTCATGTCAAGTCATCTGTCTGATTATATACAGGTCTGTGGTACTGCAAAAATGGACGCCACTGATACTGCATGGCCTATAAAGTAACCAGGCAGAAGCTATCTGCCTGTGCACTGTGTCCTGCTAGTTAATCACAATTAGTCACCATCGGTATGCCCTGCAGGCTTCTAGCTGGGCGAGGGACTGCATTTTTCTGGCAGCTGCCACTTCCCGTTTGGCGTTATTTTCGTTGGATCCTCGGCCTCTGACCTCTAGCGTACGTGCGCCTGGCGTGGTTGCAGTTGGAGGACACCGTCCATCACGCGTTACACAACCCATGTCTCCTCTGCCTGTCCTAACGGTCACTCGCAAAACTCCCCCTACCCCCGACCCTCACTTCCACCACCAACCTTCCTTCTCCTCTCATAGCGAGACTTCTTCTTTCTAACGCATAACTGACTCCCACTCACTCTACCCCCCCGCGTGTGAAAGCACCTGCATCCTGAGGCTTGTTGATGGGAATTCGTTATTCACTTCAGTGTGTGTGTGTGTGTGTGTGTGTGTGTGTGTGTGTGTGTTGTGTGTGGTGTGTGTGTGTGTGTGTGTGTGTGTGTGTGTGGTGTGTGTGTGTGGTGTGTGTGTGTGTGTGTGTGTGTGTGCGTGTGTTCGTGTGTGTGGAGCCCTTTTACATCAGTGCAGTAGGAGTTTCTGCAACATTTCAGTGAGATGATGCTGTCTATGAGAAAGAAGCTTACAGTATACCTGCTATAAATGTCTAAACTGTGAATTGTTGTTTATGGATATTATGAATACTGAGAAGATATGTAAAGGAATTGAACGTTAATATAAAAGTAATGTTTGAATATATATTTGAATGTAAATGAATGAATGAATCAAGTGTGAAATGACAGGTTAATAGGATTGTAAAATGCACAAGGCCTTCTGTGTTGATTTGATTGGGTTTAAATAGGGCAGGCGATTTATACCGTAGGTACAGAGCCGTAGCGAGGGCAACGCACATAACGCACAGTGCTTCGGGCACCACGTGACCGACAGGGCACCATTAAAAATAAAATAAAAATCTATAAATATGCATTTTCCCGAGAAAACTGTTGAATCTGCTTTGTGCCCCTCTCCAGAGACATGGTGCCCCCCTGTTTGTCACGCAGTCCCTTAAGCTAATTTTGTCAAATAGATTTGGGAAATAGATAACAGGATTTCAAAGCCACGTGCGTGCACAGACTGTGCACATTGGAGATGTCCACAGAACCGCCAGTTCAATTCATCTCCTTATTTTGTTATTGTTGTTGTTATTATGGATTGTCCTATAAACAGCTGTAGACAGCTGCCTGCTGTCGGTCACTTGCTTGTGTTTAGTAAGCATATAATATAATTAAATACATTAATTAACTTGTGGCAATGCTGCTGCTTTCACATTTCCACTGAATACCCGACGGTTACATTTTTCTTGATTCCGCTTCGTAGAGAAGATCTACCCGCATATTCTATACAGCATCTGAGAGAGTGTTTTTTTCCCGTCACGCTGCATTTTGAAATGTACAAAATGGTCCAGAATTGAAGGAGATATGAATGATCAAAAAGATGTCTATTTTGCCGCGAAATTCCCGACTTTTTTTTGCAATTTACTAACGTTTAATTTAATAACGTTTTGCAGACTTGGGATAAATGCTCGCCACATACAGCAAAAAACATGGAACATGTTTTTTCAACATAACATGTTGAATGGTAAGAAATGATCGAGAATTGACCGAGCTGTAGCCTAATTGTTTGAAAATACGAGCTAAAATATGCAGCCAGGCTGCGGGCTTATTCAGGGCCGCAGCACCAGGTTTTGGAGGCCCTAAGTATTACTGGTCAGGGATGCCCCCACCACTACCTCACCCTTCACACGCCCCCACCTCTCTGTGTAGGCTGCAAGGGTGCAGCCTACATGAGGATTTCAGTAGGATTTCACAGGGGCTGTGGTTAATTTGCTGGTCCAGGCTATAGGCTTGGGCCAGGAATTCAGGGAAGGAAAAAAAATCGCCCTTGCAACTGAGAAACAATGAGTGGCGGGGGATTCGGGGAACTATACATTACAATGGCATTAGGAAGGTTGGATGGATGCACAAGAATATGATAGAACGTATTCCTTCTATTTCTAAACAAGGAGGAGCCTGGCAAAACTGTTAAACCGTTCGGGATAGCCACGCACAAATAACTTCCACAACGACCGTCAGCCACAATGATAATTGGGAACTAGCCATGGGTCGCGTTTACTTCATGTTTCAGGTCAAAGTGCTGGACTTTGGAGGCACTTGTTTGTATTAACGGGTCGGGCTGCTGCATCAGTGCATCCTGCATTATGTGCAAATTCTAAACAGGTGGTAGACAGGGCCGTTCAGTGACTAATGATGAGCGCTTTCCCAACTACAGTACAGAATTTGTTGACAGAATGTAGCTCATAATAAACATGTATACAGTGAAGTTTTATCAAAAACAAACACCATGCAGTATAGAAAGACGATAATCCAAGATTTCAATACAGCTGCAATGTTGGTGAGTTTAATGTTGTTTAATACAAGCAGAACATAGATGTTTTTGTTGTTGTTTTTGGGAGTCAATGCAGGGTATTGCAACCCTAGATTCATTCCATTATACAAAAAAACAAATCTAGAGTTGCACTGCGGCTAAGTCAAACTGTAGGCCATCGGAATTGATTCGGGGAACTATACATTACAATGGCATTAAGAAGGTTGTTCCAAGGTGTTAGACTTCATTAATTCAGCCTTTTCTTATCAAATGAGTCAAAACCTGTTTAACTGGTTCTGGAGACTGGAGGTGTCGGATCGTTCTGAAAACAACAGGATGACTAATGGCCATCACTGCTTATGTGAAACGGTGGCCCTGTGGCCCTGTGAGAAATACAACATTGGGGGGGGGGGGGGGGGGGGGGGGGGGGGTGGGGGGCACCAGAAAGCATTTGTGCTTAGGGCACCCAAATGGCTAGCAACGGCCCTGCGTAGGTATTCTAGCATGATTGGATAAAATAACACTTTTATTCGTTTTTTTTATTCATAAAACGAGTTACATATTACCACTTCAACATGTATATAAAGGATATCACACCACCTTTAAGAGTTTAAATTACTGTGTGTGTATACTGTTGGTCATGAATTGATAATGAGAGGCAGATATTTGTATCCGCAGTAGCAGAAATACTTCTAAAATTGTTTTAATACTTAATATTATATTGTATATGACCTTCAAGCTTATTTCTAAGGGTTTGAGCCTCAATCACCACTGATATAAACCAGTCCTTGTCACTTCTTTATGGACAGTTTAGCTGCAGCACCACAATGTCCTGAGGTAGTGGTGGCGCTGATATGCAGGATAATTTATAGTAGAGTCATTATAATACTGATGCTAGATAAAACCAGGCTTGTTTAAATTCCATGTCAACTTGGAAAATCAATCAAATGGTGGTGGACATTATAAACAAAGTAGATATGCAATTTGGAAGACTGACTGAGAGGATGAATTATACAAAGAAGGGTATATTGATGACATCATTATGAGGCCAAAATCAAACAAGCTGTTCCTGAGAGCAATTTCCATTAAAGGTCCTACATGATATGAAAGCCTGATTGCTCAAAATACTTAATGTGGTGATAGAAAACACACACCGAGAGCACCAAAAACACACAAATTGAATTTCATGTTACTTTAAAGTCTGAGGGTGACCCTACAAATGCCTTCTAAATCACTTGTTCTCACACTTTCAAGATATATAAAAAGAGAAAGGTTAATGGTATATTTGCTGTTCTCGAATGATCCAACAGTAAAATCTAAAATGACGCAGCTGCTTCTCCGGTTTAAATGGGTCAAGTGGTTAATTGTCGATTAAATATCACTTAGTAGTGCTGCATTGCGTTGGGTTTTTCAAGAGCATGGATCAATTTTTCTGGGTCGGTGCTGAAAAAAAAAAAAAGTTTTGCGCACCCCTGGAGCTACCTCAGACTAACCCTTCAACCCAAAACGCTGCCTGTCAGCTGTGCACTCCAGTCCAGTGCGATGCTTTTGAACTCTTGGCTGTGTGTGAGCAGTGGGTTAGAATGTAAAGCAGCTTTCTCTGTGAGGAGGATAGGTGAAGCATTTCATAATCCTCTCTCGCTTTAGCTGTGTTCAGACTGGGCTTAGAATGGGATTCTGTCCTCAGCTCAACCACCAACCGCCCTGAGAACAATGGGAAATCTAACAAATAATGTAAAACGGTTATGTAACAGAGCCGTACATGGAAACCCGCCAGTTAAAAAGACCATACGGCCATCAACAGCGGTGGAGGAATGACTCAGATTATTTTACTTGAGTCATAGTAGCAATACCTCAGTGTAGAAAAATACTATTATACATTTACAAAAATCCGTTTATCTCAAATTGGAGTTTGCTTTATTCAACGGCCCATAAAAAAGAACCGATGTTTTCTCCAAAACGTATAAATATGTTTATTAGTGGGCCACATCTTTTTTTAACGACAGTAAGAGGCTCTTTTTTTGTGAACTACTGCTTATATAGGTCAGGATGAACACTAGTCGCCCTGTTCTGGGCATGACTTTAAAAACTAGATGGTCAAGTAGATACCCTGGGTCTGGAGGACTGCGGTCAACAAAGTAATTATTATTATACTGTGTATAGGGTTGAAACGTTATCAAGCCTGCTTGCACAATGTCCTGGGTTCAATTGCCAGGTAAATCTGCTCTAAATGGGCATTTATTATGGTAAACCTACAATAAAACTAACAATATACTGTATTTCATTGTACCAGCTGTAACGGTGAGGTACCTGTGTGCGGGGTTGCCAGCGGTGCTCAGATGAATAATGACCCAAAGTGAGTGTGCTCTGTAGACTCGGGCAGACAGGTCAGCATATTGGATCCCAAGGCAATGCACTTGCTTAAAGGTGCAATACTTTGAAAAGAGTATTGTTTGAAATAGGTGATCTACAAGCTCACATTTCATTGCAGTGCGATGCATTTTGTGCTTGTTGATGAGCTATTATTTTGGTGTGGTACACTGATGCACAGCTAAGTATAGATCAGGCATTACTTGTGCTAGTGGCCTGTGGCCAGTCATCCCTGGCAGAGGTGGCTGTTTCACGCCAAACCACACACCTGGGATCCCAATTGACCACGCTTGTGGCTTTTCTCAGAGCAAGGGTAGACTGGCCATGCGGAAATGCAATGGCCTGTCACAAAACCTGTACTTTCAAACATTTTTGGGGGATCTACTTTTTACTGCTGAGGTTAGATGTTGTCTTTTGGGAGCTCATTACGGTGTCCCTTTTTTGTGAAACCTCTGGGTTTTCAGTTACACTTTGGAATAACTTCACAGGAATGTCACAGGAGCTTAGAGAGCCAGCCTTGAACCCAGCTTCATGGATTGTTTATGAAGCCTGTTTGAATGAATGGCAGGAGAGTCTTCTGTCTCGCAGCCATCTGCAGAGGAAAAGCATGGATGAGAACAGAAATTGAAGTCTTGGCAGAGAGAGTACAATAAGAAAACGTTTTCTAAATTGAAAACCATTGGCCTGACCAGTGACCACACATGTTGAACACCATCACAGGGAGTGCACTCCCTGGTGTCGAGCCTGTCTTCTAGCTGTTCTGGGCTGTTCTGACAAAACGTCATATTTGGGCATGCCTGACACAGAACTCCACTAATAGAATGATTGCTTGCTTGATTGAATGTATGCTTAATTGGTTGGTTGATTCATTGTCTTTACCAGCTCGAAATTGTCAATTGCCACTGTTGAAGTCTTCCTGGAAGACTGCCTGAATCAAGTTGTTCAACTCAAGTTGTTCAACAAGTTGTTCAAGTTGGTCAAGTGTGCGATCGTCAAATCATATAATAATAATCAAGGCAACATCCCCTCTACATCACTGTGATGCTGCAGCTGTTTCCCTGCAGACAGACTCTTGATTTGCCCTCCAGAACTTTTGCCGTTTTGTCAGGCTTTTTGTCGGGCTTATGACACAGCCGTGTTAGCGTGTGGGCGGGGGTGTTGTGGGGGTGAGGCGGCGTTTTAGCCCATCACAGTGCAGCAGTTAACACACAGACTTTGTACAGGCTAAAGTTGCCTATATTAAGTTTAATACTGAAAGAGGGTAAACTAACGGTGGTTATCTCAATGCTGTGTGTTCCAAGACCAACAGCTTGAAGAGTCGCCAGATTCTCTCCACTCCTGTTTCGGATTATGCAACGTGACTAAGGGATGATGATGACGATACAAGTTGATATACTTTCCCCACTAATTTCAAGCTATGTTTAGACGTAGATGTGTACAGCGCTATACAGATTTCTCTTTGATGTATGGGCGATTACACTGGTCCACTGGGCAGACAGCACAGCAGGAAGGCTGGCTGTGATGAAGGAACATAGTCTCAGGGCACGATTATCCTCCTCCACTGTCTGGGGAGCAACGCACAAGTTGGACAACTGGTTCATCATGAAAGAGAATTCATCTTCGCCGCTCCTGTGGCTGTTCCATCATGTTCCCGCAGCAACAACTCCACCCACACACCCTTCTCCACGTTTTCATCTACAATGCTTGCCTTCCCCTCCAGAATACTCGACGTACAGCGAGTCGTTTTCCTGACTGGGAGGGGAAACATAAACAAGGCAGGATGTAATGAAACTATAATGAACGCGGCTGCTGATGTGGAGGTTCTGAGCTCTCCTCTCCTCATAAGCCTGAAAGACCTAGATTGTCGTCATCTACCCTGGTGTGACCTTCCACGTCTAATCCTCATTGCCCTCTCTCTCTCTCTCTCTCTCTC
>CM076984.1:44728144-44733144 GCA_039105355.1 Benthosema pterotum | reverse complement strand
GTTTTTAGTAACTGTCGATGATGGAGAGGTTGGCGACGTTTTCACATTCAAGGACTAACGGCTGCTGCTGCCTGCCAGCAGTATTGCCAACTGCCAAAATCCAAAGTGCACTAGTGGCACTTCCAAAATGCACTCGAATGCGCTAGAGCATTGGGTTTTCAACTATTTTCATACCTAAAAAGCACTTGGATTTTCCGCCAGGAGTTTTTCCATTAATTTCGGCGGTAGGGGGGTCTCGAAAAAAATCTAAATATAGTGACAAATGCACGAAGTTGGCAACACTGCCTGCCAGCCCTGCTGCGTACCATCAGAGCTATCTAGTAGATGAGTTGCGACATCGAGGGGTCACAAAACTGAGCGCTCCAGCGCTGTTCATGCAGCCCGAATAGGGACAAAGTGGAGATGGAAATGCTTGTTTTTCAATGAGGGCAGAAAATAAAAGAGCCGCCATTGGACTAACCCTATGAAGAGGACGGAGTTGTCGTAACTCCTGGCTGTCCCATAGCCTGTAGGGACCGACCGTCCGTCCAGGCTATGGGACCATGATGATGGGACCGCTGTAGTCAGTCAGTCTCTTTTCTCAAGATCCGCATGTCACACACACACACACACACACACACACACACACACACACACACACACACACACACACACACACACACACACACACACTACGCTAGTGAAGTTAGCGTGCTGTAGTACTGGCTTGTTGTTGACAGTTAGGCTGTATGGTTAGGACGGCGAGATATGCTAATTAGCATAATGCTCATGAATATGCTAATGAGCTTACAGTACTGACCACGCCCCTACAGTCCTGGAGAATTAGGCCAGATTTTTTTCCATTGAATTTCACACATGTTTAAACCATCATTTCTGAAACATAGCGACTTTTTCAATCATAAATATTTGGTATGTGGGGCTATAATACATTACTCTGTGGTGTGACAAACTGGGAATACATTTTGTATCATACATTTTTTTGCTTTACGGGGTCTTTAATTTCATAAAGTAATAAAATACATAGGCTCCAATGGAGCCCCCTTCCTATACAAAACCCATTATAACTTAAAACTCCATTTTAAACCATGATGGATTATTCAAAAACAACCCCATCTTTTTTCTGGTGACTGATATTGTCCTCCTAATATGTGAGAGGGCAGTGGAATTTCATTTACAGGTTTCATTTATTTTTTAAAAAATATTCATTTCGGTGGGCATACCCAGATATGGAGGCAGCTACCTTTTCCAAAACAATATTTAAAAAATAACTGAAACCTGTGAATGAAATTCCACGGTCCTCTCACGTATTAGGAGGACAATATCAGTCACCAGAAAAAAGATGGGTTGTTTTTGAATAATCCGTCATGGTTTTAAAATGAGTTTTAAGTTATAATGGGTAAATGTAGCTGCCTCCATATATGGTTATGCCCACCGAAATGAATATTTTTTAAAAATAAATGAAACCTGTAAATGAAATTCCACTGCCCTCTCACATATTAGGAGGACAATATCAGTCACCAGAAAAAAGATGGGTTGTTTTTGAATAATCCATCATGGTTAAAATGGAGTTTTAAGTATAATGGGTTTGTATAGGAAGGGGGCTCCATTGGAGCCTATGTATTTTATTACTTTATGAAATTAAACTATTTGCGCAACTTGGATTTCTTGGGACTTTTAGTATGTTGTTCTGGAGACTTCAAAGAAATGATTTGTGAAGAAAAATCCCATGTTACAATTTATTCCACTTGAAACGCTATTTTGCCTGGACTACTGTTGCAGTCTGTAGAATCCATGTTTGTGTGTATGTGTAACCTACTGTATATGCTGGAGATGTGTGCATTTTCCTTTTTTTTTTCGTTTAAGCCCCTGAATTGTGTAGGACAATATAACAGTGTGACTTTGGCAGACGATCAGAGATTATATCGGGGGAATATCCGATCAATACGTGGCCCCTGAAAAAAACGTTTGGCAGTGAAGGTGCGACATTACGCCAATTGGACTTATGGTTGGAATGAGGTCCGGATCAGTCTGAGGAAGAGCTACATTCCATTATTCCAACAGTCACTTCCACACTCCGTGGCTGCATGGTTGTTAATGGTGAATGATAAATCACTGCGTGGCACGGTGATATTTTTAGACGGGGGCGAGAGACGAATGAGGTTATGATTCTGTGGTGGATACAGTCAGGGAGGGGGCAGGACAGGTTGCCCCTCCACCCCCCCCCCCCAACCCCCTCCCGATGATGGCTGATGCTGCCGACAGTCACAGCAGCTGAGCTCTGAATGATCATTAGTATGCATGCAGGACCGCCTCTCTCTCTCTCTCTCTCTCTCTCTCTCTCTCTCTCTCTCCCTCAATCTCTCTCCACCTCTCTCTCTCTCTCTCTCTGTCTCTACCTCTCTCTCTTGCTCTCACTCTCCCTCTCTTTTGCTCTCTCACCCCCACCTCTATATCTCTTTCTCCCTCCCTTAACCTCTTTCTTGCTCTCCCTCTCTCCTCCCCCTAACACCTTTCTCCCTCTATTTCCTACCCTCCACCTCCCTCCTTTCTCTCTCTCTGTCTCTCTCCTCTCTCCACCTCTCTCTCTCTCTCTCTCTCTCTCCCTCTCTCTCTCTCTCCCCTCTCTCTCTCTCTCCTCCACTCTCCCCCCCCCTCTCTGTCTCTCTCCCCCTCTCTCTCTCTCCACCTCTCTCTCTCTCTCTCTCTCTCTCTCTCCTCTCTCTCTCTCTCTCTCTCTCCCTCTCTCTCTCTCCACCTCTCCCCCCCCTCTCTGTCTCTCTCCCCCTCTCTCTCTCTCCACCTCTCTCTCTCTCTCTCTCTCTCTCTCTCTCTCTCTCTCTCTCTCTCTCTCTCTCTCTCTCTCTCTCCCCCCCTCTCTCTCTCTCCACCTCTCTCTCTCTCTCTCTCTCTCTCTCTCCTCTCTCTCTCTCTCTCTCTCTCTCTCTCTCTCTCTCTCTCTCTCTCTCTCTCTCTCTCTCTCTCTCTCTCTCTCTCTCTGTCTCTCTGTCTCTCTCTCCCCCTCTCCGCCTGCTGCTCTCCGTACGGCAGGCTGTGCTGTGCTGTGTCTCGGGCGGGCAGCAGAGGGACCAGCCTGTGCAGCACAGCCGTTCCGCTGCCTGTGTGTGTGAGAGGCTTTATAAAGAGAAGCTATTGGCCCTGCAGTGTGTGGTGTCGGCGTGGGGGAGGAAGAGTCGAGCACCAACGGGTGTTGACTTGCGGGGGGACTGATGATGATGATGATGGTGAGGATGATGATGATGATGATGCGTCTCATGTTCCCGTGCCCTTTTATGATATACAGCGCGTAGTAGAGGCACCATTTTTTATTTTTATTTTTTTATTTTCGTTTTCATTTATTTTTGTGTTATTTTTTTCTTCCTCTCTCGTCTTCACGGTAATGGTGGATGATATCTGGGCCGTTGTCGCGCTGAGTCCCGGCCGCCGCCGCCGCCGTCGCCGTCACCACCACCACCACCACCGTCACCACCACCACCACCACCGCTTCTGCTCTCTCGGCATTTAAAACCTCCGCCACCAGCAGCACGCAGCCCCCAGCACACCGCCCGCTTCATAGCCTACATGCGCCAACAACAATGGTGGCCTTGGACGTCCAGACGTGCGCGGTGTTTATGGTGATCGCGATTCTGGTGCTCGTGAACGTGGTGTTGATGTTCATCCTCGGTACTCGCTGATGATCTGAATGATGGATCCGCGCTGCTACCGCCTGCAGCAGCAGCAGCAGCAGCATCAGGGCCCAGGGCAGGCCGCCGCCGGTGCGGCCGCCGCCGCCGCTCCGGTCAATGCGCAGCGCCGGAGTAGAGGAGATGAGAGGCGCGCGGCGGACACCGCGCGGTCGTGGAGCAGATCTGGGCCAGCAGCAGCAGCAGCAGCAGCTGCTGCTGCTTCGTCGTGGCTGCACGTTGAAATGAACGACGTTGGTACAACATAATGTATTTCTATATATCTCAGTTCCCCACACCACCACATACGTCCCGTTTCTGTGTTTGTATATTCGTGCCGTTCCGTGTCCCCGTTTCGTTTTTTTACTGTGACAGCCATGGTGGTGTCTTGGTGGTGGTGCTCGTCGTCTAGTTGTGCGGATTCAGGTGTGATGTTTTTCTTAACAATAACTGTAGAGTGGTAGAGACGGGAAATTCACATTCCCGGCTATTATAGCCTAAAATAATGATGCTCCCCCTCCCTCCCTCCCTTCCTGCCCGTTTACGTCGCTCACCCACCTCTCTCTCCTCCATGTTGTATCATATGTCAAATCATTGTGCATCAATGGCTGATTTTTGTTCATAGAACAACCGTGCGTTTCTTTTACTGTGCATACTGTAGCCTATTGCGTCATCTTAATACTAAATAAGATCACGCCAATTGTTTTAAAATCTCGACAATCCTCGTGCTGCGTCAGGGCTTGTTTTCAGCTGTGATGGGGAGGGAAAAAAGAAGAGAAACCTGGAGCTACAGCATCTCTATTCTCTCAACAGTATCAATCCCAGCTGCTGCCGGTATATGCAGCAGGGCGCCTCTCTGTCTCTGTAGTAGAATGGGATTATAATTGTTAGGGCGAAAGTATAGCGCATTGGAGAGGTTTCTGTGCATGGTTTGGGACAGTGGTTACCAAACCTTTTCATCTCAAGGACCCCCCGATTGACACCAAGTATGCCTACAGTCTACATGGGAGCATGTATCTACATGGGAGCTACATGGGAGCATGTATCTCTCTATGGCAAGTATTTTCAAATGGGGGTCCATTTGAAAATACTTGCCATAGAGCAGTGGTTTTCAACCTTTTTGATGCCAGGGACCACCATTTATTCAGCATTTGAGCCACGGACCACCATTTGACGACATTTTCACACCAAAGACCTAAAATTAAAGAATTATTTTGGTCTTGTCCACAATTCCAGCTGTATTTTGCCAACAAAACAGTGTACATTTCTTAATTAAGTGGTGCTAATTCAGATGATCACCATTTGACGACATTCTAGCCC
>CM076984.1:44710644-44723144 GCA_039105355.1 Benthosema pterotum | reverse complement strand
TGTGTGTGTGGACTCTGTCGCCTTTGATCAAACTGGGAATCGGCCGGTGCTGTGTGTTTTGTGCCAAGGCAGGAAATCTGAAAGAGAGATTGATTATGTAATGCCTTTAATTTATTCAAGACGGGGGGTAGAGGAGTAGAGGATGGGATGTATCAGTGAGGGAGGACGGGGAGGCTGTAGGCCGGCCTCGTTACGGAGATGGAGGGATGAGAAGAGGACGAGAGCAAATGAGCAGGGAGGAAGGGTTGGCTGTGAACGGGTTACTACCCCCCCCCCTCCCCCAACCCCTGAGGGGTGGAAATGCAAAAAAAAAAAAAAAAAAAAAAAATGGAGGGCTTGCAGTGGTTTTCATTCAACTAGCGCAGGGGTTTTCAACAGGTGGTCCGGGGACCACCAGTGGTCCTTGAGAGGGTTCCAGGTGGTCCTCAGCAAAGTTGGTTAACCAGATGTAACTCTTGAGAACGTAAAAATGAAACCAAATGGACCCTTGCGGGTCCATTTGGTTTCATTTTCACACTCTCAAGAGTTAAAATATTCATCATCTGAATTAGCCGTTTTGGAATGTATGTTTTGCCTGTTTTGTTTCCCAAATCCAGCCTGGAATTGTGGACAAAAGCAAAATAAATCTTTAGCTTTGGGGTCTGTGGGGCTAAAATATCTTCAAATGGTAGTCCGTGGCTCAAATCCTGAATAAATGGTGGTCCCTGAGATGAAAAAGGTTGAAAACCCCTGAACTAGCGGTCTGAGGACCACCTGTGGTCCTTGACAGGGGTTCCAGGTGGTCCCCACCCAGCTAAAGGAGGGAGAGTTGGTAACCATAACCTTAATACTAGATAGAGGGTCATGAGAGGGGTTACATGAAACAAGAATGGACCCTGTATGGGACCGTTTTGGTTTCATTCCACGCTGTCACAAGTTATAATAGTATTGTATAATTACCTCATTTTTAATTAAGAAGAATTCAGAAAAATGTCATTTCTGGTAATGTTTGACAAAAGCATGGAATTGTGGACAAAATCTTAAGCCAGTGACAACAAACTATTCGTTAGTTTGGGTCTGAGGCACTTAACCCATTGTGTCGTGACCCTCGATTTGAGTTCCTGACACCAGATTATACGTAGTTCAGACAGTTTCTGACACCTAGATTAGCAGCAACATTTAGTTTTGACACTAGATTCTACAGTAGTTTCTGACACTAGATTCTAGTTATTGACACTAAATTATAGTTTCTGATGATAGTTCTACTTTTGACACTAGAATTTAGTTTCTGACGCTAGTTTAGTTTCTCTCTCTCTCTCTCTCTCTCTCTCTCTCTCTCTCTCTCTCTCTCTCTCTCTCTCTCTCTCTCTCTCCAGGGGTTGACACTAACACTTGCCCGCTTGGCGGGGCAAGTAAAAAAAAAAATGGTGGGGCAAGTGAAGACTGCTACCTGGTTGCCCGATCGGGCAAGTGTGCAACATAGTGCACTATAACACAACACAAGATAAATTTGTCTTGAAGGCAGTCATTGCACTCTGCCTCTGTGTCTTTCCCTGCTTTCTAGATATCCACAATTCCAGGCTGGATTTGGGAAACAAAACAGGCAAATGAACACATCAAAATGACTAATTAAGATGATGAATTTTAACTCTTGAGAGCGTAAAAATGAAACCAAATGGACCCGCAAGGGTCAATTTGGAATCCCCACCTGAAACCTGGGGGGCAAGTGACCATGACCTGAGGGCAAGTAGAACCTGACTTGCACTTGCCCGATGGGCAAGTGCCTCAGAGACCTTAGTGACTGTCAACCCCTGCTCTCTCTCTCTCTCTCTCTCTCTCTCTTCTCTCTCTCTCTCTCTCTCTCTCTCTCTCTCTCTCTCTCTCTCTCTCTCTCTCTCTCTCTCCCTCCGTGCAGGGTAGAATCATTACAGGCAGAGGTCCTTTGGAAAACAGACTTGTGTTCTGCAGTGCTGAAACATTGAGGTCACACTTCTTTGGGTTAGCTCCGTACGGTGCGATGTGTGACTGTAACTGTTAGCATCTTCTGTTGAAACTAGATTGTTTTGGCCCGCAGGTTACTTCCGCTCTGGCAGTCGATGGGAAGTGGAACCCGATGTAGTGACAATTAGAAGACTGACATTTCTTGAGGGCCGATATGCCCAGCTCTCCGAGTTTGTGTGAGCAGCACACATTATTGACAGATTGTGACTGGCCGATCACCCCATAGCGATGATTTTATTGGCTTTGCAAAAAAAAAAAAAAAAAAAAAACATTATTGAACATAAAAGTGAGAGGCAGAAATGTGTTTAGCCGGATGGCATTTGTGATGATTGGCTGAGCAATGGATTGTCATGTAAGATGATACTGTACTTACTTCACTTGGCTGTGATTTTTGTGCGTGTGTGTGTATATTTACTATATACACAGATGTACATACATACAGATAAGATGTGTAGATGTGTATAACCTTCAAAAACAACAAATGCATTTGCCACTTTATCGGGTTCCAGCACAGCAATCCGATACATATTTGAATGAATCAAACATTATTTTAAACAGAATAGAGCTTGTTAACACAATGTAATGTAATATAACAGACATTTATAGCCTGGTGTCATTTTGTAGGACAAAATCTTCTGTTTGAGAATGTCTCCCGTGGCCAGGTGGTGATTCAACCCTGGCTGTGGACATGGTTGGTTTCTCACTTGGGAGATCTTTTCAAATCCACAGTGACAGCTATGAATGAATAGTTGGAATAGTTTGTCTGGGGCAGTGGTTTTTAACCAGTGGTCTGGGGACCACCTAGCCTGGCTCAGCCCTGAATCAGCACCTTAAAAATACTACCTTATTTTTTCTTTGTGATTCAAGGACTGGCTTCCTTGCCTTTGGGGCCGTTTTTGTCGGTTGGAAATCCATGCCCAGCACCTGATTGGCCAACAGCCCTGTCACTCACTTCGTTTCACTTTATTATTCTTTAAAGAAGCGTCAGGCTTTAGGTTTTATAAACATCATCATCCGACATATTTTACTGCTTTTGTTCACATGCTAGTAACGCTCGCCGGCTGTGTTTGTTTAGTTAGCAACGTCATTATTATGCTAATGCTAACGCATTAGCATAATAATGACAACAACGTCGTCTGCTTTCCCAATATTGATATGGGTTGGTATGAACCAATCACCGTGAAGACTGCTGCTTCGATCACGCCCATCCCAGAAACTGCTGTAGTGGAGAGGGACTTCAGTCTGAATAATGAAGTGAAACGGAATGACAATTCAGACTGAAGTCAGGCTAGGGACCACCAGTGGTCCTTTTTAGGGTTCCAGATGGTCTTTAACTCTTGAGAACGTAAAATGACACCACAATGTCAGAGAACGTAGAAGAATAATTTTGATAAACCTTTGCCGAATGTGCGGAAGTATAGACACAATCTTATCCAACAGTAACAAAAAAATATTGTTTAGTCTTAGGTCTGAGAGAATAAATGTCAACAAATTGCAGTCCGTGGCTCATATATCATTCTCTGTGAATCCAAACTTAAATCCTAAATCCTCCCCCCCCTGGCCTGAATTGAGGAGGAACTGACCCTGGCGTGTATTTCATATGTCTTGTTTCCATGGCAGCGTGACACAGGTTTTGCAGTGATTCCGACTCTCTCTGGATGGTGGAGTGGTCTGAGATATGGGGCTATTGTTAACCAGACCTTCCAGCCTAATGATTACGTCAACCCAGTGACATGCAGGACTTAAAGGCCTGCACGCGGAAGGCTGACACTGGATGATCAGGGGTTGACACTAAGGTCTCTGAGACACTTGCCCATCGGGCAAGTGAAAGTCAGGTTCTACTTGCCCTCAGGTCATGGTCACTTGCCCCCCAAAAAATATATTGTAAATTTTGCATTTAAGTTTACTTCCTGCGTGGGTGCTTTAACCCAGGGGTTTTCAACAAGTGGTCCCTGAGAGGGTTCCAGGTGGTCAAGTTGGTTAACCAGATGTAACTCTTGAGAGTGTAAAAATGAAACCAAATGGACCCTTGCGGGTCCATTTGGTTTCATTTTTACACTCTCAAGAGTTAAAATTCATCATCTTAATTAGCCCAGGTCTACACAACTAGAGAATGTAGAAGATTAATGGTCATTTTGATGTGTATGTTAATTTGCCTGTTTTGTTTCCCAAATCCAGCCTGGAATTGTGGATAGCTAGAAAGCAGGGAAAGACACAGAGGTCTTGCCCGATCGGGCAACCAGGTAGCAGCCTTCACTTGCCCCACCATTTTTTTTACTTGCCCCGGGCAAGCGGGCAAGTGTTAGTGTCAAGCCCTGTGGATGGATTCTTCTTATTTTATTATTTAACTAAATCTTGCTGTCAATAGAGCTGAGCAGTCCCGCCCCCCACCAGTTTACCCTTCATCTTAATATAGAAAACTGTGTGTTTTTATGGGGGCACTGCTTAACCTAGGTAAGGGACATGGCGAGAACAGGCAACAGAACTCCACACAGAGTTGGTAATGGTGGTGGTCAGGGGTGGACTGACAGTCTGGCATACAGGCATTTTCCCGGTGGGCCGACCCCCCGGGGGCCGTTAATGTCGTGTTTTAATTAAAAATAAATAAATAATGAATTTTTTAAAAAAATCTGCACAAAACCGGCCCACAAATCAGTGCTGGCGGCCCTCTGTCCTCTTCAAATGAGACTGCCTATTGCAGGGTTTTTATAGTTAACTAAAACTAACTAACTAATTTTAGTTAGCCCGAGCCCCAGAGCCCCTTATGTCTTAAATTCTCATGGGGGCTCAGGCCCCGGAGCCCCACAAAGATTGCAACGCTAATTATAAGGGTCTTCAGAGGGCCGCTCTGAGACAAAATTGCCCGGTACGTTTTGAGCTCCCAGTCCACCCCTGGTGGTGGTAATCGAACCCGGGACCTTCTAGCTGTGAGGCAGCATGGCTAGCGTTTGCACCACAGTGTTACTTGCATTTGGATATGAAAATATCACCATGGTGTCTTAACCCTGTCACTGTGTGGAATAGTTTTAAAAACACAATTAAGCCTGCTGCGTCCCTATGTTGGGAATATTCTAAATGAAATAAAATAAAAAGTAAAAGTGTAAAATCCTGTAATATTAGTACTAGTAATATGAGTAATAGTTTGGTTGTGTAATAATCATGAATGGCCATACACTAGTGTTTGCTGCATGGTTCACATGATCATGTGATCTCGAGCCCCCCCCCCACCCCCTTTTATGCATGCACAGCACAGCACGGCACAGCACAGCACAGCACAGCACAGCACTGCACTGCACTGCACAGCACAGCGCAGCACAGCACAGCACAGCACAGCACAGCACAGCACAGCACAGCACAGCACACACACACCTATACAGGGCTTGACACTAACACTTGCCCGCTTGCCCGGGGCAAGTAAAAAAAAATGGTCGGGCAAGTGAAGACTGCTACCTGGTTGCCCGATCGGGCAAGTGTGCAACATAGTGCACTATAACACAACACAAGATAAATTTGTCTTGAAGGCAGTCATTGCACTCTGCCTCTGTGTCTTTCCCTGCTTTTTAGCTATCCACAATTCCAGGCTGGATTTGGGAAACAAAACAGGCAAATTAACACATCAAAATGACCATTAATCTTCTACAGTGTAGACCTGGGCTAATTAAGATGATGAATTTTAACTCTTGAGAGGGTGAAAATGAAACCAAATGGACCCGCAAGGGTCCATTTGGTTTCATTTTTACGTTCTCAAGAGTTACATCTGGTTAACCAACTTAACTGGGGACCACCTGGAACCTGGGGGGCAAGTGACCATGACCTGAGGGCAAGTAGAACCTGACTTACACTTGCCCGATGGGCAAGTGCCTCGGAGACCTTAGTGTCAACCCCTGCGTTTCCTTTTTGAAGATTGGGTGCACCCTGCAGTGTCTCATCCACTTGTCTTGTCAATGCTAGTGGAGCATCATCATCCGTGACCATGACAACGGATGTTCCCCCCTACTCTTTCAGCCATAGTGGTCCCTCCCCCGTGATCACTCCTCCTCTCCCTTGATTGGTCCATATCGTATGTGGGAGCTGTAAGCAGTAGCCCCGAGAGGGGGGCTCATCCAGGGGCTTTAAGTTGGGGGGCGTGACGTTACTGTAGCTGCTGAGGTTGTGGGCTTAGATCCTCACGGGGATTGAGATTAGTAACACACACACAGACACACAACGCGCACACGTGCACGCCAAACACAAACACTCACAAACACACCGTGTCAGCACAATGTCACAATGGTGCCCGAGCACAATAAAGCCCTAGTAATGATCAAATGATTTTTCAAAAGGTGCTCTCATCCAGGGCGGAAGCAGATTCACCCGGGCTGGGGGGAAGGGGGGGGGGAGGGAAGGCGGGGGGGAAGGGGGAGGGGGGAGGGGGGGCAAGCAAGAAACCAATTCAGATGACTTGACTTCAGAAGACAAGATAACATCTGTTGTAGCAGGATAAGAAGGAGAGGAACCTTCACAGAAATTACCTCATATGAAAGCGAGCAACATAAACGTATACTCTATAGACACACAGTGCTGTGATACAGATGTTGTAAAATCCCCTGTGTTGTTTTATCCATTCTTAAGGCTGAAAATAACAAGTTAAGGGTGTTAGTTAAATTTGTTGATTAATCTGATTAAGGTAACTAACGCCTGTGCGCAACCCACTGAGTATGATAATCTGTAGAGCGTGGTTTTACGGAGCCATATAGCTGAGTGTCTCCCTGTAACCAGAACCATAGAGTATAGCTGGAGGGATCTACACGCATTGGGGGCTTGTATGTAGATCATCTATTTTGATAAATATTTAAAAAATAAACTAATATATATATTTTTTTAGCA
The DNA here is from genome assembly GCA_039105355.1 of Benthosema pterotum. Classification (NCBI taxonomy): domain Eukaryota; kingdom Metazoa; phylum Chordata; class Actinopteri; order Myctophiformes; family Myctophidae; genus Benthosema; species Benthosema pterotum. Next base: position 44,716,298 of record CM076984.1, on the reverse strand, counting down.
GATTTTGTATGTACAAATCATGTACAGAAAACATGTGGCATATTTTGGACATTTTGGATTTTCTAATGTTCATTAATCATGACTAAATTAATTTTGAAGCTATTCTGATTAAAAAATGTAATCATTCAACAGCCAACTACCAATACTGTAACTCCAGGGGGTCCTCGGGTAAATGATTGATAGATAAGAACGAAATGTAGCCTTAAAGTTCTGAAACTCAAAGATTACAAACGTTACACTGTGTGTTCTTTTCACACAGTGTTTTTGTGCATTACTTTTTTAAGATACACAGATTCCCATGCAATCTCCGGCCCTTTGCGAGCTCCCGTGTTACCTAGGGACTAAACAGCGCCTGTCAGATTTGGTTAGAGCTGGCTGTTCATGCCCTCAGCCCTGGGGAAAGGATGCATGGTTAGCTCTGGACTGGGAGAATGCTGATGAACACAACTTTGGAAAGAACAATTGGAACAAACAGTCGGGCCACTGCATGTGTGTGCCACAGATGTAGCCTACCCATGAGGCTCAGAAGGTTTAAAATGTGTGCATACATGTGCGCATGCGTGTGTGTGTGTGTGTGTGTGAGGGCTATTGCGTAAGCAGCATATTTTGTGAATGTGTGCGGTAAACTCTTGGGATCTGTGCTATGTTGGAATTTATGCATGCACGGCACACTATTGTGTGTGTGTGTGTGTGTGTGTGTGTGTGTGTGTGTGTGTGTGTGTGTGTGTGTGTGTGTGTGTGTGTGTGTGTGTGTGTGTGTGTGTGTGTGTGTGTGTGTGTGTGTGTGTGTGTGTGTGTGTGTGTGTGGTGTGTGTGTGTGTGTGTGTGTGTGTGTGTGTGTGTGTGTGTGCGTGCGTGCGTGTGCGTGCGTGCGTGCGTGCGTGCGTGCGTGCGTGCGTGCGTGCGTGCGTGCGTGCGTGCGTGCGTGCGTGCGTGCGTGCGTGCGTGCGTGCGTGCGTGCGTGCGTGCGTGCGTGCGGCGTGCGTGCGTGCGTGCGTGCGTGCGTGCCCCACTGTGGGATTCACCATTGGTCAGTGTGATGGATAGGGATGCTGTGTGCTATAGATGGATGGTGTGAGGACTGAGTGGGTGTCTCTCTGGAGCACACTTTACCACCTCTGGGTCCTTAATGAGAATGACCTTTAGCCTTTAACGACCCTCTGAAGAATACTGATCACCTGGCTGCTGATCACATACGCATAGTACACGCGCACACACACACACACACACACGCACACGCACACACACACACTGACAATCTTTCATAATTAATGTAATATTGGGATTTGATTTGAGGGTAGGCATCACAAGGAATGAGGCAGGGCCTGCATACCATTATACTTAGGCCACTGATTTTCAACCTTTTTCATACCAGGGCCCACTATTTTTTATTCAGCATTTGAGCCACGGACCACCATTTGACGACATTTTAGGCCCACAGGCCCCAAAACTAAAGATCTCTTTTGCTTTTTCCCACAATTCCAAGCTGGATTTCGGAAACGGAAACATACAGAAAATGACCATTCATCTTCTACATTCTCTAGTTATTGTAGACTTGGGCTAATTCAGATGATATTTTAACTCTTGAGAGTATAAACATGAAACCTTTTTTGGTCATAATTCCATTGTTTATTGATGAGGTACAGTATAGGAGAGATTGTGCACAGAGATGCTAACGCACACGAAAACCGCTTCTTATTTGGCGGTACCAGCCCACAAGGAGAGAGCTTCAAAGGGAATCTTGATAAAACAAGAAAGTGGCTGCACACAGCGATAACCAGAATGCCAATGTACTTTTATTTAGGACGCTATTTAGGAGGTTAAGACATATACCCAATGTTTTGGTGGTTAAGCCTTCATCAGGGAATACAGAGTACAAAAAGGTTGATGTTTAAATTGGTGCCAGAGAGCGATGACACCAACCAGAAGGGGATATGGAAACACAGGTTAAATATGACAAGTCCCTGTGCTATCAGTGGTCAGGAGGATAATCTTTAACTTAATAGAAAAATTATGTCACGATCACAAGCTGATGTCATGTACATGTGCTGTCTAGCCCTATGTAATGTATGGATTGGATGCAAGTAAAAACAACATAATAGTTCCTTGAGCATCAAAACAATATTTTAAATACTTTTATATTAGCATTTGCATTGCATATACACTTCTTAAGAAAGCACATCACATAGACATAGACAAATTACCTTGTCACCTTGCAAAAAGGGTTCTTCCCTATTTCTAAAATAAATACAATATTTAGGTATTTGTCTTATTAGTCAGGAATCCTTTTAGGGGCTTAAATTGAAATCGAAATGGCCCCATAAGGGTCCATTTGGTTAGATTGTATGCTCAGAAGAGTTAAAGATAAACTAATGTCCTTCACTTACTGTATAATTGTTATTTCATTGCTTTGTTAATCTTATTCCTAAACTCGACCTCAGTAAAGCGGCACCAATCCCACCCTTATTCCTATATACAGCATATACATGATGATGATGAAGGAATTGCCCCATGAAGTCAGTTTGAAAGTCTTCAGCCGAATCACACTGTATTGATTGCAGTCATATACTGTACATATCAACTGCATGTGAAGTAAGCACATCTTGTTGTACCATAGAAGAGCCGTTTTGAATAGTGCACCACCACTGGGCACATCCAGTTTGATCGGATACTGTGTCGTCTCTACATATACGTGCAATACACACTACGAGTAGGGCAACACGCCAAGAGAGGCAACAAAATGTGAAGAAAAGTGCCAAGCCGACCCTCAAAATAACAAGGGAATACAGCAGTCTTGTCAGGAGAGGAGCAACACAAATATCCTACGAGTAGGGCAACCAAATGGTTTCTGATCAGATACAGCCAAAAGGATCTGTTGATGTTGTGTTGAACGCCTCGGTGTGTGTGTGCGTGTGTGTGTGTGTGTGTGAGTGTGTGTGTGCGTGCGTGTGTGTGTGTGTGTGTGTGTGCGTGCGTGCGTGCGTGCGTGCGACGTTCTCTCAGGACTTAAATATCTATTTTCAACTAAGCATAATAGTTCACATTATATATTCATGACCGTGAAATCAATCACAGGGGAAGTTGATGAGTCATTCCTCCACGATTTTTTTTTTTTTGTCAAATCCAATGCCGCAGATAAAATAACAAGCTCTGATGACAGTATGAGAGCAAGGAGCAGATTATCCCCCCTCACATTGGTTTGGCACCTCAACATTTTTATTGCTTAATTGCATGTAATTATTCTAATGTCATAATGGGCCAATTACGGTCTCCGCCTGGAGACCGGTGCAGTGCTGTTGTTTCATCTTGTGTTAATGGTTTTTGCACCACCTTCCTTTGTGTGTGCGTGTTGTGTTGCCGTGTTGTCGTGTCATTGTGCCGCGTTGTCGACTAATGTGTTTCCCAGTGCCGTTGTGTTGCTCTATTAGCGATTCCTAAGCAGCTAATGGGCCCACAGATCTGAGGGGTGGCATCAGGGGCGGATTGGCCATCTGGAGCAGTGTTGGGCAGTAACTAATTTTAGATTACATATTACTGTAATATTATTACTTTTGCTCCAAAAAGTAAAGTAACGAGATTACTCTGCAAAAATGGGTAATAAGTAACGCATTACTTTGCAAGTAACGCCAAGTTACTTTTTTTAAAATGAGCTTGTTGTTGCATGCAAAATTAGAACAGATTTACAAGCTATCGACAGGTACTGTAACAACAGAGATGTGCACTAGATTGTAGATCCAGTCCACACGCTGCATCCTGTGCAGTTATGTACACTACAAATCGCTTGCTGCTATATTTTGTATTTATTTTTAAATACAAGACCTCAACTGTCTTTGAAAAACAATTGTGAAAAAGTTTAAAAAGTCAAAGAGGCAAAGAGACTATTATTATTCCAATAAATTGTATTCAGTTCTAAAAAGAGCTCGCTAAACAGATTAGGGTACATCTCTAGGAGTGGAGAACTTGGGAAAGTAATAACGTAATATGTAATATATTACTCTTCGATTCCAGTAATAAGTAAAGCAATGATATTACTTTGTCTAAGGGGTAACGAGTAAAGTAAAGAAGTTACTTTCCTAAGTAATATTGACCAACACTGATCTGGAGTACAGGGAGTTTTCCCGGTGGCCTGCACCACCTAGTGGCCTGGACAGTTTTTTTTTTTTTTTTTTTTTTGAAAAGTCCAGGGCAGGCCATGCAGGGCACCAGGCCCAGGCCAGGCAAACTAGTGTTTCTATCCTTCAAAAAAGAAAAGGTGTCCTACACCAGAGCCTTCAAGTAGGAGAGTTGCCATATTCCCGTTCACTCCTGTGCGCCAGGGCGCTGCCTCGCGCTGCTGGAGGCAGTGTTGCCAACTGCCAAGATCCAAAATGCACAAGTGGCACTTCCAAAATGCACTAGAATGTGCTAGATCAGTGGTGTCAAAGTCATTTGGGGTGGGGGCCGCATTGGACTTCATGTGACTTCATGGGGGCCGGAGCACCGCGGTGCAACCAGTCGCAGACCGCAAGCATGCACGGCACACGCATGTTTATGTACACAGCTGTTACTTCTACACTACAGTATATCACACAAGTCATATTTATTATTAAGAATAGATATTAATATATATTATTGGTTTCATACTTGTAGCCTAGATTAAGACATTTGCTATGAAAGATGCTATTTTTATTTACAGAGCGTCAATAAACCATACGAAAATAGCATTTAAATTTCAAATACTAAATTTAAGTAAGTATGTAAAGTTAACTAAGTATAGTTCTCGGTTACACACCCTTGTACTGCTGAAGTATAGTTCTCGGTTACACACCCTTGTACTGCTGAAGTATAGTTCTCGGTTACACACCCTTGTACTGCTGAAGTATAGTTCTCTCGGTTACACACCCTTGTACTGCTGAAGTATAGTTCTCGGTTACACACCCTTGTACTGCTGAAGTATAGTTCTCGGTTACACACCCTAGTACTGCTGAAGTATAGTTCTCTCGGTTACACACCCTTGTACTGCTGAAGTATAGTTCTCGGTTACACACCCTTGTACTGCTGAAGTATAGTTCTCGGTTACACACCCTTGTACTGCTGAAGTATAGTTCTCACTTTGCAGCGCCAGCAGCCTAGCCTGGTAAAACGACTCCCCCTGCTGGACAACATGCATTACATGCCGTTCAGAAGAGAGCTCAAAAGCATTTCTTTAAACGACCATAACTTTTGATAGGAACGTGCTAGAGACTTACTTTTTTTTTTTGTTAGACTCAGACATTTTTGCTCTACAAGCCTGGGGCCGGATTAAATCATCTCGCGGGCCGGATCCGGCCCGCGGCCTTGACTTTGACATATGTGCGCTAGATGCTCACCTGGAGCATACAGATCAAAATGACCATTAATCTTCTACATTCTCTAGTTGTGTAGACTAAGTTGGGCTAATTCACATGATGAATATTTTAACTCTTGAGGGTGTAAAAATGAAACCAAATGGACCCGCAAGGGTCCATTTGGTTTCATTTTTACGCTCTCAAAGAGTTACATCTGGTTAACTAGCTGCCCACCCCCCAGGGTGGCCTGGCAAAGGCAAAATTGTCCCGGTGGGAAAATATGTGCCAATCCGCCCCTGGGTGGCATGGTGTATTTGCATTCATTACTGTGAGTGGGGTTTAAGATGA
>CM076984.1:44695644-44703144 GCA_039105355.1 Benthosema pterotum | reverse complement strand
CTGTTTTGAGTCCAAGTCATAAGACCTGAGACTTAAGAAAGAACTTAAAATAGGGCCCTCAGTGTGTAGCATTAATTGTATATTATTGAATTATTGTTTACACTGGTATTTTCTAGCAGACTTTGCCTGTCTTGTATAGGTCTGTATAGATCTGTTTATCTGTTATACCGGTAGTTCTACATTCAAGTCTTCCCCAGGTGTATCTCATTTGTAATCAGCCCTCATGTGTAGATCTACCATGTGTGTGTGATCTGCAGTGCTGGTCCCGTTACTTTAAAAAAGTAATTAGTTATAGTTACTCACTACACAAAAAGTAACTGAGTTAGTTACCCAGTTACTCTAAAATAAAAGTAATTAATTACCAAGAAAGTAACTATTTCCGTTACTTGCTGACTTTCATTTGGGACAGAATTGGCGACAACTTTTTTTTTGTCCCATTCACATTCATTCAATGCAATGCATTCAAACGGCTCTCCTCCGGTTTGCCCCCTCAATGTCGTGAGCGCATGGGTTAAGCAGCCAGGGCTACACAGCTCTTCCTGACTTGGGACCCGGATGTTTTTGGGCAGATCGCCAGATGATCGATTAGACAAGACAACAGACACAGCATAACAGAAACAGCACATCCTGTTTAGGAGATCTGAGCTTCAAAATAAGGGTTTTTTACCGATCGAACTGGTTTGAGCCGTGGCAATGGGGAGAAAACAAAGAAGATCCGATCGCGGTGAATGACATAGTAACGATCCGTATTCGACTGTCAGTAACGGCAACGCCGTTATAGATATGGGGAAAATAATTAGTTAGATTAGTCCGTTACTGAAAAAATAACGGCACTACGTAACGCTGTTTATTTGAACGGCGTTATGTCCAGCACTGGTGATCTGTTTGTTTGTGATGTATTCAAAACTTGTATTCATGTATTCAGATTTCTTGTTCTGTATGCACAAACATAGACAGATTGTAATTTTATTCATGACCACAATGTGGTTATACCAGAGACTGTCTTAAACCCTCTATAGCAGGGGTTTTCAACAGGCGGTCCGGGGACCACCAGTGGTCCTCGAGAGGGTTCCAGGTGGTCCCCAGCTAAGTTGTTTAACCAGATGTAACTCTTGAGAACGTAAAAACGAAACCAAATGGACCCTTGCGGGTCCATTTGGTTTCGTTTTTACGCTCTCAAGAGTTAAAATATTCATCATCTGAATTAGCCCAAGTCTACACAACTAGAAGATGGACCAAAGCAAAAGAAATCTTTAGTTTTGGGGTCTGTGGAGCTAAAGTGTTCTCAAATCCGTGGCTCAAATTCTGAATAAATGGTGGTCCCTGGGATGAAAAAGGTTGAAATCCTCTGCTCTATAGTACTAGTTTCCTTCTACGTTGTATAATGAATCGCTTTGCTGAATATATCAGAATGCGTCACAATGTGACAGAATAGGGATGCCAGGGCTCAAGTATTTAGGGGGGAAGGAGTAATAATCACAGATCAAGATGATAGATAATGGGTATTGCCAAGCTCCTCTGATAGTACTGTGCGAGAGTCTTGCCGGCTTAGCAATAGCTGCATTATTAGTGCCATATAACTGTTTGCCATTTTGTGACCCAACATGAATCACCAACCAGCAGCCTGCGTGTTTTGGCCCTCGGCCCCCTGCTGTCAAAAAGGTTTAGTCTGCTGTCCACAGTTGGAGCTCTGTGCTAAGCACTTTGAATCCGACCTCCCAAAATAGGGACACGATGTTGAGATGTTGTCGACGGGAAATTTTCTCTACCCCCACAATAGCAGTGTTGTTTGTTTGAGAATATTTTGACTTAGTCTTAGTCTTAGTCTTTTGAGTAACACACATTTAGTCCTTTAGTCCCATTTAGTCTTCTGAAATTCATTTTTTTAGTCTTAGTCTAGTCGACGAAATATCAACATTGATTTAGTCTTAGTCTCAGTCTTAGTCTTTTTTTAGTCTTAGTCTTTCAGTCTTAGTCTTAGTAGTTTAGTCTTACATACACATGCATTGTAGGTTTATATATGTTATACAGATTTATAGTTTTTAGTATGAAAGATGTCTTGTTTTATTTCTTTGTATAAAATTACTGCATTAGTAATAAGTCCCTTTCCTGAAAACGTATGCAATCTATACTGCAGATATGTTCACATACTTAAAAAGAACGAAAAAAATAAGTTAAAAATGTTTCCTATTTCCATTAGTCTTAGGTTATGATTTAGTCTTCGTCTTAGTCTTAGTCTTTTGAAAACACACATCTTTTAGTCCCATTTAGTCTTTTGAAATTATTTTTTGTTAGTCTAGTCTTAGTCGACTAAATATCAAAAACCTTAGTCGACTTAGTCTTTAGTCTTAGTCTTAGTCGACAAAAACAACACTACACAATAGCTATCTATGCATAGGGCCAAACAACAACCTAAATCACTGTTTGTTTTTGGTCTTTGGTTTTGGTTCAATCCTATTACTTGTACACTGTTACCTCCACTTATGCAATATTATTGTATTCATAATGAGGTAGTACCGCATAGTTCTCGAGACATTGTCTCTCGTCTCAAGCATTCTCAAGACAAGTTTTCGTTATCTCGCCCTTGTTTTTGTCTCGCCCTCAATTGTATTTGTCTTGTCTCGGTCTCACCGCTCTACACTTCATTTGTCTCGTGGTCTTGTCTTGGTCTCACTCTCAATTTGTCTTGGTCTTGTCACGATCTCGGAGCAAATGTCTCGGGGATCTTTCGCCACCAGGACCACTTGAGATGAGACAATCTTATACATCTTATACAGAGCGCAGTGCTCTGTATAAGACATGCATTATCGCTAGCAGTCCGCAAACCGTCAGTTAGTATTGTACAGTAGCAACTAAAATCTGGTCGGTCTTGACCTTGTTCTCGACCCCTCTAGGTCTTGGTCTTGGCCTTGTCCTCGAACCCTCTAGGTGCTAGCCTCGTCTTGATCTCGTCTTGACAAAGTCTGTGATTGCCTCATTCTCATTTTGGTCTTGACCCCCTAGGTCTTGGTCTTGTCTTCGTCTCGATTTAGGTGGTCTTAACTACATCACTAGTACTGCATTAATATAATGCGGTGCTACGATTATGTAAGAATTGCTTACATGGGATCAATAAAAGTGTATCCATCTACAGCAGGGGTGGCCAACGTGAGGCTCGCGAGCCACATGCGGCTCTTCAGATGGTTTCATGCGGCTCTTAAGGTGCTTCCACATGGAACCATCAAAAACGCTCCGCCTCATGCATTCCCTATACCAGTGGTTTTCAACCTTTTTATACCAGGCCCCACCATTTATTCAGAATTTGAGCCACGGAGGAGCACCATTTGATGACATTTTAGCTCCACAGACACCAAAGCTAAAGATTTTGATTACTTTTGTCAACAATTCCAGGCTGGATTTCAAAGAAAACAAAACAGTCAAACATACAGATCAAAAATACCATTAATCTTCTACATTCTGTCTAACCAACTTTACATCATTTAGCCTGGGGACCACCTGGAATCCTCTCAGGGACCACTGGTGGTCCCCGAACCACCTGTTGAAAACCCCTGCCCTATACAGTGGTGCCCAGCCACTCGACCAAGGACTGATTCCTAGTCCACCGGGGAGGTGTAGGTGTATGTTTTTTGACTTGTCAAATACTTTTTTGGATTGTAAACCGTGTTTCTAAATATACAGTATGTATATATGTTTTAATAGTGTGTCTTTGCATTGCGCACCTGCACACAAACGCACATGTCTTATGGCAGGAGAGGGGAAACCTATTTGCGACCGTGACGGCCGTCGCGGCGGTTTTATAACCGTTGTGACCGTTTGATGTGGCTCTTTGCAGTAACACAGTGAAAAACGTGGCTCTTAGTCTGTGACCGGTTGGCCACCCCTGATCTACAGTATCTATAAAACCTGACAGGGCTTGACACTAACACTTGCCCGCTTGCCCGGGGCAAGTAAAAAAAATGGTGGGGCAAGTGAAGACTGCTACCTGGTTGCCCGATCGGGCAAGTGTGCAACTTAGTGCACTATAACACAACAAGATATATTTGTCTTGAAGGCAGTCATTGCACTCTGCCTCTGTGTCTTTCACTGCTTTATCCACAATTCCAGGCTGGATTTGGGAAACAAATCAGGCAAATTAACATACACATCAAAATGACCATTAATCTTCTACATTCTCTAGTTGTTTAGACCTGGGCTTAATAAGATGATGAATTTTAACTGTTGAGAGTGTAAACCCGCAAGGGTCCATTTGGTTTCATGTTTATGTTCTCAAGACTTACATCTGGTTAAACTTAAATGCAAAATTTATAATATATTTTTGAGGGGGCAAGTGACCATGACCTGAGGGCAAGTAGAACCTGACTTGCACTTGCCCGATGGGCAAGTGCCTCGGAGACCTTAGTGTCAACCCCTGCCAGGACTCGAGTGGTTAAGCTAACATACAGCTGTAACCTTCCCTTGTCGCAGGGCTACCTTCGACAGTGCAGGAAGCGAGTGGACATGTTCAACGATGACCAGCTGAAGGTGATCTTTGGAAACATCGAGGACATCTACCGCTTCCAGATGGGCTTCGTCAGGGACCTGGAGAAACAGTACAACACAGACGATCCACACCTGTCAGAGATAGGACCCTGCTTCCTAGAGCATGTGAGTGGAAAACCATCCATTATATTATGAAAAATAAATATTCTGTTTTGCTCACCGCACACACTCATGCACATGCATGCACACGTGCATACGGGCAGGGCAGTGTTGCCTACTTGGCGCATTTGTCACTATATTTAGCTCTTTTCCAGACCCCCTAACACCAAGATTAGTGAAAAACTCCTGGCAGAAAATCTAGTGCTTTTTGGCTGGTGAGTTGGGGTGAAATTGATTGACAGGCGCCAGAGATAAAACCCTCATTTTTCACCATTTTTCCTCCTATGACAGTGGTTTTCAACCAGTGGTCCCCAGGCTAAATGATGGACACCTGGTTAACCAGATGTAACTCTTTGAGAGCGTAAAAATGAAACCAAATGGACCCTTGCGGGTCCATTTGGTTTCATTTTTACGCTCTCAAGAGTTAAAATGCATCATGTGAATTAGCCCAAGTCTACACAACTAGAGAATGTAGAAGATTAATGGTCATTTAATGGTCATATTCCCTTCCAGGCAAGCATCTAGTGCATTCTAGTGCATTTTGGAAGTGCCACTAGTGCATTTTGGATTTAGGCAGTTGGCAACACTGAGGCAGGGGTGGATTATCCAAAGGGTACGTTGGGCCCAGGCACAGGGGCCCCTGAGCTAGGGGGGGGGGGGGGGCCCTGAGCTTGAGTGTCCGCGTGATTGCTAAGAGGGTTGGTTGGCGGCGGCCCAGGGGCCAATCATTTCTAGATCCGTCTATGCACACACACGCGCACGCGCACACACACACACACACACACACACACTGAACTGTCTCCACAGATTCTTTGGAAGGAGATTGGAGATGCCATGAAAGAAGGACACAGTACAGTACAAAGTGCTCCTGAACTTTACGCATTCACTGCACTCACTGTGCTTTCTTCAACTCGCCGTTTCTCAGAAACCACATCCTCCCACAAATGGCTTGTCTCTCCTCGTCACGTAGTACAGTGGGCAATATCTGAGAGACAACCCAGTGCTCCTCCTTGCTTCGTTCCCTCTGGTCATAATGTGTCCTCTCTGTATTCCTGAACCCCACAGCAAGATGGCTTCTGGATCTACTCCGAGTACTGTAACAACCACCTGGACGCCTGCATGGAGCTGAGCAAGCTGATGAGGGATGGCAGGTACCAGCACTTCTTTGAGGCCTGTCGTCTCCTGCAGCAGATGATTGATATCGCCATCGACGGCTTCCTTCTCACGCCCGTCCAGAAGATCTGTAAATACCCACTGCAGCTGGCGGAGCTCCTCAAATACACAGCCCAAGAGCACAGGTACAGCACAACACTCAAAAGACCGTGTTTGACAGGCATGCTAATGCGCCCATCCCACCGTGGATATATATATGAACCCTGTTTGTTATGGAGTGGGTCATTTGAACACCGCTATCCGATTGCCAAGGTTTGCCAGGGTGCAGTCTTATTCTAGGTCGGCTAAATTGATTAAAGTGGACAGTTGTTTGGCATAATATTTTGATGTATGTGGCCATGTGATTTTTTTTTCAAATATCTTCATTAGAGCCCGACCCAATTGCTCTATTGTATCGGGGATCATATTGGTGGGTATCGGTTCTATTGTCACCGATAGAATTTTACTCTCTACTACTCGCTGCTACAGTGTTTTTTAACCGGACATATCGAGGGTCATATCGGTGTGTCCCCTTTCATATCGGTGGTCATATTGGTGAAAAAAGGTCTATTTCCATTCCATTTCATCCCAGCAAAAACTTTTTCGATCCAAATCGGTTATCGATGATTCTATACCTCTATCGCATTGGTTATCGTATCGTTCCCAAAATTCCATATCGGTTGGGCTCTAATTCAAATGCCTGAATAGATAGCAGCAAGACGTTAATGTGGAAGTTGTAGTGTAGAACACTAAAGATGATAGCATTCATTATCAGGGTTCGACAATATAATTGGCCTGATGGCCCGAACCTACTATAAAACCAGTTCGGACCACCAGATGGTGCCTTACACTAGCCCGACTTGGCCAGTAAAAATGCCTTGAGAATGAAATGATTATAACTTAAGTTTAATTTCACAACCCGCTGTGGCACTGTTTTGTAATTATTTGTGAAATCATTTCTGTTATTATCTGTGCACCGTCTGCATGCATGAAACAGCCAGAGCTATCTGCCTCTCTACTCTGGGAGTGGGGCCGACCCTACCTGCCTTGGCCGTAACTGGTGCAAAAGCCCCATTTTTACCATCATGTTAGGCCCGAAAACCCCCGACAGAATGAAGAGAGAGAGAGAAAAAAAAAGAGAGCCACTAATTTGTTCATTGTGCGCCGCTTTTCAGCTGTGTGTGTGTGTGTGTGTGTGTGTGTGTGTGTGTGTGTGTGTGTGTGTATGTGTGTGTGTGTGTGTGTGTGTGTGTGTGTGTGCGTGTGCGTGCGTGCGTGCGTGCGTGCGTGCGTGTGTGTGTGTGTGAGAGAGAGAGAGAGAGAGAGAGAGAGAGAGAGAGAGAGAGAGAGAGCGAGAGAGAGACCAGTTGTTGATCGATTAGGTCAGGGTGACAATGTTTATACCGCAAACGCTGACATGTCCAAAACAAGCGCCGATCTTATAAAACATACTGTATATCTAGTTAACAAACTCAAGACCACCGTCGGCACCGAGCTATAGATTATAGACAGAGTCACGCAAAATCCATTCACTTCATGGTGTCAGTCTAATGGCTATTCTACATATACCTCTATTGAGGATGGGGACAACAAATGGGGACAGCTTACCGAATGCATTGGAGTCTATGACTCGTGCGAGTACATGAACGACATGATCAGGCTATTTTTCAGCCCCTTAATGTCGTAACTCTTCTACTAGATGGCTCTGAG
>CM076984.1:44673144-44690644 GCA_039105355.1 Benthosema pterotum | reverse complement strand
AATTTTTTTGCTGTTGAAAACAGTCTACTGTTTTGGCCAGTTCCCTACTAAACCTATCTCTAACCCCTAACCCTAAACATAACCCTGACCCTGCGACCATTGGGCCAATGTTCACAACTGTTATGCCAAGCGGTCACGACTGTTATACCAAGCAGTCGTGACCGTTAAGCCAAAAGGTCGCGGCCATTATACCAAGTAGACGGAACCGTTATGTCAAACATCGCAACGTATGCCATGGTTGCAAAAATGATGTCACAGAAGTTGAAAAATAAAATAAATTAGTCACAACATTTGGCCACCCGTCCCGACCGTTTGGCCAACCGTCCCGACCGTTTGGCCACCCGGCAAAACTGTTTGGCCACCCGTTGACGCATGCCGCGATGTATGCCATGGTCACAAATTGATTTTGCTCCTCCTGAAAAGGTTTGGTAAATTTCGGCAAATTGACCCAACAACATTCAAGGTGAAAGTGTTGCAGGACAGGACAGTGGTTATCTGTAAGACAGTCAGTCTGTAAGCAGCGTACCCAATAGGCCTCTCTTCAGAAAAGTTTCCTCTCCTTAACAGTGTCCTAACAGCCTCAATAGCCATGAACCGTGGCCTACAACTCGCCATGCTCAGCAGATTTCTAGAGTCTGGCTACAGGCGACCTGTCATCCTTATTTCTGGTGCTACTCTTCTGTTCACTGATCCTAGAATTCTCCATTCCCCTTTTTGTCTTTATGCTCGTGTATCAAAACCCACAAGGACATTTTAAGAGGAAGATTATAATGTATTGTGTGTGTGGAGGTGCTCCTAGCCTCCAACTTTTCCACCATTTATTTAAAATGCTCTGCAGTACTGTTGAATGTGTTGATACTATCGTTTGCGTTACTGCTAGTATTGTCCACTTTACCAGTGTGGTAAAGTGGACAATTCAGTTTTTGTTCATTCTTTAGGGCTTTTCCTGGACTAATAGAGGGTCTATGCAAGGACAGGTGTGTTGTTCTTGTTATTTGTCACTGTACTATTTCTTCATGGAAACAAGGCCTGCAAAGACAAAATCGTATTCTTGTCAGTATCAGGGCTTCTTGTCAGTATTAGTACCATTTCGTAATACAATATTCTCCTGGGAGATCGATTGCTACCGCAATCTGGTGGAGTCAGGTTAGCATATTTCGGCATGCCTGACTAAGAACTCCTTATATAGACATAGTAGGGACACAGAGATAGTATCTGGGTTTTGCATGCATTTCCAACTTCATTGGAAATCCTACATGGGACATTACAAGTTCCAAGTAGTGTTTCAAGTAGGCCAGTGCCTAACAGGCCCTGGTATAGTGTTCCGCCTTATTGTATATGCCACAGCTCGGGCTTTGGCATTCGGTAAAAAACCTTATTTTGAAGCGCTAGATCTCCTGTGATGAAGTTATGGTGTTTCTGGTGTCTTGACTAATCTGTCCTCTCGCGAAAAGTTCCGGGTCAGAAGTCAGGAAGTGACATTTAGCTCTAGTTGTTTTACCCGTGTGCAAATGACATTCTGGGGCCAAATCTGAGAAAATGCCATTTGAATGCATTGGATAGAATGGGTGCGGGTGCAAAACAAAATGGCCACGCCCATTCTGTCCCAAATGAAAGTCAACGACTGAACGATTTTTAGATGATGCGTTCGGATTAATAGATGGATTAAAGAATGAGATGTACAATTTCAATACGTAGGCCTACCGGAGGCGGTAAATTAGTTAATAATGATTCAAATGGCCCTGGGAAAAGCTCGATGCGAAGGCATTGCATTTGCACTGACTATCATTGTTTAAACATTAAAAATTCCGACGTCGCTGAAAGCAATGTATTTCCAACTTGATTTAGGCTATATTATAATGTTTGTTCCGATAAAGAGTCAACACCCGGGGCTCTTATAATGTGTATAACATGATTGTTTGTTATCTGCCTGTAAATGTCTGATATAAAACAGCTCTCAGGCGTTTTTATTTTTCCTTTTTTTTGCCCGCAAAACGACCATTTCATCAAAACAGTTAAAGAAATATAGATATTCTAAATAGACATTTGTTTTGGAATGTTTAATGTCATGTATTTTTATTATCTAGTAAGTCCCAATAAATTACAACTGCTCCCCCTACCAGAGCTAAAATGTCTAAAACAAAATAAATCAAGGAATGTAAATCAATGAACACAAATCTTTTACTTTCTCTAATAAAAGGACATGTATTAGCATTGTTATAAGTATTGCTATAGGACCCTTAAGGCTATTCAGTCTAGTACAGTAAAGTATTTGACAGCTACATTTAGTGGGGGTGGTTATGTTATTTAAATGAGACATTAGGGGTGGAGTGGATGACCCTTGGCCCTCCCATTGTTACCACCCACCTCTACCTTACTGTAGTGTGAAATCGTGCTGAAACTTTGAGTGGCTTTTTCTCAGCTTTTTTATTTTTGTAACACTTAGATTTAAATGTTCATAGTTACTCCAAAAATGCTCCAATTTCCTTGAGTGATATATCATATGAAAGCTCACATTGCATACTTTAATAATCTGTAAAAAACAGAAAATTGACCTCGGCTACTTGAGGCACAAAGCGTCAGATGCTGACACATATTGCACAATCAATTCAACAGTCCCACAGTACATCACAACGGCTCCTCAAGATGTGCACTTTACAGACACACGGTGCAGGATAGTTCGACCCTGCTCAACAATACCACACAACATCCATTTCCAGGCATGATTGAGAAAACTAAGTTGCTGTTAAAAAGCATGGAAAGAAACATGGTCTGTCGATTGTGATTGAACTGTAATCTTAATTGTGTCTCCATAGTGACTATCGCTACGTGGCAGCAGCTCTGGCAGTGATGCGGAATGTGACCCAGCAGATCAACGAGCGGAAGAGGAGACTGGAGAACATCGACAAGATCGCCCAGTGGCAGGCCTCTGTCTTGGACTGGGAGGTGCGTGTGTGTGTCTGTGTGTGTCTGTGTGTGTGTGTGTGTGTGTGTGTGTGTGTGTGTGTGTGTGTGTGTGTGTGTGTGTGTGTGTGTCTGTGTGTGTCTGTGTGTGTGTGTGTTAATGTAGTCCATTATGTAGAGAGAAATGCTGATCATGGCATAAAAAAGTAAACCCCTTCAGGGTGAAGCAGGACCAGCATGAATCCTGTCTATTACATGGCTAGTTAAACAAAATCAATCATCTGACACAAAATATCGATTTGGAAATGATTTTATTATTAGTTCACATGCTTACACACGAGAAATTGTCCATTAAGGTTTTGCGATCTATAGCAAAGTAAACAGATGCAGAACAGCGATCTGGCATAAAGAAATGACAGGTGACAGATTCTTCCTGTCGGAGCCTGTACTCCTGTAGTGGCAACTTTTTTTTATCTAGATGGCTCTGCAGTAAACTGACTGAGCACATTGAGTATTTAAGGTAAGGCAATATAGGTTCACATACAGTAAAATATGAACAAAATTGTCTTTTTGGTAAGCATTAATCATGTGTGTGTGTGTGTGTGTGCGTGTGCGTGTGCGTGTGCGTGTGTGCGTGCATGCGTGCGTGCACAGGGCGATGACATCTTGGACAGGAGTTCAGAACTGATCTACACAGGAGAAATGTCGTGGATCTATCAGCCCTATGGACGGAGTCAGCAACGAATCTTCTTCCTCTTTGACCACCAGCTGGTCCTCTGCAAGAAGGTACAGTCTGTCTGTCTGTCTGTCTGTCTGTCTGTCTGTCTGTCTGTCTGTCTGTCTGTCTGTCTGTCTGTCTGTCTGTCTGTCTGTCTGTCTGTCTGTCTGTCTGTCTGTCTGTCTGTCTGTCTGTCTGTCTTCCCTAACGCTCTCACTCACTGTGTGTCTCTCTCCATCTGCCATTCCTACAGTGAAGAGAGCAGCAGCAGTTTGGTTGAGCCAGAGATAAATAAATGAGAGAAATGATGTAGACATAAGGCAGTCAGGCAGGTGCTCTGGCACTGTGTGGCTCCTCTGTGTGGCCGTGTTTGCTCTGTCTCCCTGCACCTCTCTCTCTTCCACATATATTCAGCTGATCTCTCTCCAGTGCACTCCTGTCTAACTCTTCCCTTCTCCAAGCTTAATGGCTGATAGTCCATTCGGCAACGCTCCAAAGTACTAATCTAAGGTTGATGCAGGGCAACACAGCTCAGACAAGGAGCCACGTCACGTGCCGAATGCCAGTCAGAGCTCGATAAACGCAGTAGTGGTTCTCAGTGGTTGAGGGGGTTCCCAGGCTGCAAAGTGATTGTGGGGGTGGCGGGGGGGGGGTGGGGGGGGGGGGGGGGGGGGGGGGGGGGGGTTTGAATGCGGGACCTGCATATGCCAATCAATGAGGAAGTAACTAGCTAAATTTAAAATACATTTTGCATTAGTGATGGGCCGACTCGTTCCCCGCAGGTTGACCCACGGCCCTGCGCATGGCTCAAGACCCTTTCTTATTTTCTCAAGGTGTGAGAAATGATATACTGATATACCAATGATATGCTCAAAGTCATTAGTCATCATCTCTCTCTACATAATTCTAGGAATCGTACTCGTCTGTTACTTCCTGTGCAATGCACTGTGCCATGTGGACAAATCACAGATGCCAGAGCACGCGGATACGCATAGCTCTGTCATGCAGCATCAATGTGTGCTACTTACACAGTGGTCACAGTTTGTCGTGCAACACGATATCACCTCCCATTTCGTACAGCGTTCTCTGTCCTTGCTGTTCTGCCTGCCAGGCGTGATGATACACGCGGTACTACAGTCACCTACGACTTATTTCTACACTACCACTGCAATCTACACCTACAATCTACGACTTTGATCTGTGCGACTCAAAATATATTTGGGAGTACCACTGTGTGACTGAGCATAGGCTACTTTATATGTAGCTCTGAAACGTCAATGTAGAGCAGGGGTGGCCAACCGGTCACAGACTAAGAGCCACGTTTCTCACTGTGTTACGGCAAAGAGCCACATCAAATGGTCACAACGGTTAGAAAACCGCCGCGACGGTCGTCACGGTCGCAAATAGATGTCTCCTGCCATAAGACATGTGCATTTGTGTGCAGGTGCGCAATGCAAAGACACACTATTAAAACATATAGACATGTATTTTGAAACAGGGTTTACAGTCCAAAAAAGTATATGACACTCTCAAGAGTTAAAATATGCATCATGTGAATTAGCCCAAGTCTACACTACTAGAGAATGTGGAAGATTAATGGTCATTTTGATCTGCATGTTTGATTGCTTTGTTTTCTTTGAAATTCAGCCTGGAATTGTTGACACAAGTAAATGAAATCTTTAGCTTTGGGGTCTATGGAGCTAAAATGGTGGTCTGTGGCTCAAATTCTGAATAAATGGTGGGCCTGGTAGAAAAAAAGGTTGAAAATGCTTGGCCATGAGGCCAAGCGTTTTTGATGGTTTCATGTGGAAGCCCCTTAAGAGCCGCATGTAACCAGCTGAAGAGCCGCATGCGGCTCTCGAGCCACAGGTTGGCCACCCCTGCTGTAGAGCATCATGCGATGCATGGCTGCTTTATATTGTGCATGTCAAACTGGGTTTCCTTCAGGTATTCATATTAATTGTCAAAGTCAAGTCAAAGTCAAAGTCGCATGATTTGTCACTACGTTACCGCAGCGAAATTGGACCTCCGCTTTTAACCCATCACTTGGAGTGGTGAGCTCCAAGGAGCGGTGAGCTGCGGCTTGCCGCGCTCGGGAAGCGTAATGACGTTGTAATGACGTTCAGGGTTTTCTACAATTCCATTCAGATGGGGCAAGGTCTAAAAGCTCAACCCAACTTTCCAACATCAACAATTCCCTCCCGATCAATGTGATCTATACATAATTTTCAAATCATATATTATACAACGGGTATAGGACTAGTTATCCTAACATACTGAACATGTGACAGGACAGTGTAGTCATCGTTCAATGTTCTCTCATGTGTGTTGTACACAATTAATTATTAATAAGACACTTGATAGATTATTGTTAAACAAACAAGAAGTCTGCCCAATTTCAAAATGAAAAATTGCAGAATTTTGATTGCCGGCCTGTTATTTATCCATAGTACCATACCGTATCACATCAATACAGCGCAGTGTACATTTGCGCTTTCTCCCCTCTCAAAAACAATTCAATGGATTATTGGGTGTTCAAAAGCCGCTGGTCACAGGTGGACTGGTCAGTAATAAATACAGTATATTGTTTTGCATAGAGCAGGGGTCGGCAAGCCAAGATGTTGAAAGAGCCATTTTCGAGCCAAAATTAAAATCAAAATCTGTCTGGAGCCGCATTTTATTATTTCTCTCAGAAAAAAAGAAAAATCATTAACATGGTGAAACACAACCTTTCTTCAGAAATGGAGTTTCTAAAAAAAGATAAAGGAGTTTTACAGAACTCCATTTATAGTCCACACAACATCTCTAATGTACATTAATGACATAGTAAACTGAGTAAACTGTTGAAAATGGGTGGTTCAGATTGAAAGCTCCACCTCTGATAACTGCTGGGCTTTTTTGACATGGCCAAGTGCTACTTTAACTGGCAACTGTCAGACAGCGCAACGCGTGACTGAAATGTTATATTATTTGGTGCGGATCACCCCAGTGTGTGTATGTAATAATGCTACAGCCACTGAGCCACTAGGGCTGTGTTCTAGAGCCCAGTGTGTATGTAATAATGCTACAGCCAGGGAGCCACTAGGGCTGTGTTCTAGAGCCCAGTGTGTATGTAATAATGCTACAGCCAAGGAGCCACTAGGGCTGTGTTCTAGAGCCCCAGTGTGTATGTAATAATTAGGGATGTTGAATGATTAAAATTTTTAATCAAATTAATCACAGCTTCAAAATTAATTTAATCGTGATCAGTGTTGGTCTATATTACTTAGGAAAGTAACTTCTTTACTTTACTCGTTACCCCTTAGACAAAGTAATATCATTACTTTACTTATTACTGGATTTGAAGAGTAATATATTACATATTACGTTATTACTTTCCCAACCGCCTTTGAAAAAATAGAGAAGTACAACATAATCTGTTTATTACAAAATAAAGCAGCAAGTGATTTGTAGTGTACATAACTGTGCAGGATGCAGCGTGTGGACTGGATCTACAATCTACTGCACAAGTGCACATCTCTGTTGTTACAGTACCTGTCGATAGCTTGTACATCTGTTCTATTTTTGCCTGCAACAACAAGCTCATTTTAAAAAAGTAACTTGGCGTTACTTGCAAAGTAATGCGTTACTTATTACCCATTTTTGCAGAGTAATCTCATTACTTTACTTTTTGGAGCAAAAGTAATAATATTACAGTAATATGTAATCTAAAATTAGTTACTGCCCAACACTGATCGTGATTAATCACCATTCGAACTATGTCCAAAATATGCATGTTTTCCGAAAAAAACAACAGAATCTGTGAAAAAAATAACCATATATCTTTAAAATATTTATCAAAATAGGCGATCTACAAGCCCTCAATGCTTGTAGATCCTCCAGCTATACTCTATGGCTCTGGTTACAGGGAGACACAGCTATAAGTCTCCGTAAAACCCTGCTCTACCCATTTCTTTCAATGAGAAAATGCTCAGTGGGTTGAGTGAGTGTGCACATGAGTTAATTGCGTTAAAATTTTTAATCAGATTAATCAACAAAATTAATTTAATCCCATTAATTAACTATTTTCAACAGCCTTAGTAATAATGCTACAGCCACTGAGCCACTAGGGCTGTGTTCTAGAGCCCAGTGTGTATGTAATAATGCTACAGCCACTGAGCCACTAGGGCTGTGTTCTAGAGCCCAGTGTGTATGTAATAATGCTACAGCCAGGGAGCCACTAGGGCTGCGTTCTAGAGCCGCATGCGGCTCCTGAGCCGCAGGTTGCTGACCCCTGGCATAGTGGGTTGGATTGGGACGGGCACACTTAATAGCCAGCCCGCCCAACACTAATGTGCATTCTCTTAAATTGGCCACAATTACGTAATCGATCGACTCTTTGCGACCATAGGTGAGAAACTGAGAATATGAACACAGATTGACAGTGGATCAAGAGATTTGCCTTCTGGCTCAGCCCTCTTTTCTGTGTGGCAACTGTAAGACCACTTGATTTTGGATTGAATCCTGACTACAAGAATCAGAATCAAATCATAAAGCTGAAGATTCACTGTCCTCTGTGTGTGTGTGTGTGTGTGTGTGTGTGTGTGTGTGTGTGTGTGTGTGTGTGTGTGTGTGTGTGTGTGTGTGTGCGCGCACGGCACACACGTGAGGGGGGGGGGGGGGGGGGGGGGGGGGGGGCGACGACTTGTGAAAAGGTATTCCGACTCCCCACGTCCACGCCAACGTGCTAGGAAGGCGTTGCGTAATCTAAAAGACATTTTGTGTGCTTGGACAAGACCTGTCCAAACACTGAGTGCTCTTCTCTAAATGGAGCTGTGTTACTTTGGGGCCTAATGCACCGAGGCTGTAGTCTCCTGTCAGTGGAAGCTTTATGCTTGGATAGGCTCAGCAATGGACACGCGCACACACACACACACACACACACACACACACACACACACACACACACACACACACACACACACACACACACACACACACAAAAGCAAATACATGCACACACAAACACACACACAGCTCGTATTCAGAGATACACATGCATGCATGCATGAATGAACACACACACGTCACACACACACACACACGCGCACACACACACACACACACACACACACACACACACACACACACACACACACACACACACACACACACACACACACACACACACAGAGAGAGAAGATGACTCAATCCCTTAACGTATTTGTGTGTACTGTACACAACACCCATGCACAAACACGCGCACACACACAAAAAGACGCAACAAGCACGGATGCATGCACGCGCACACAAGCAAGCACGAGTCTACTCACGTGCTTTCCTTGTGCCCTGCCTCCTCCGTGCTCCTCGATCTGGCCCTCCGTTATCTGTCCTGAACATCTTACACAGCATCAGGAATGCGTGTATGTATATCCGCATGTTTACATCCACAGCAACGTGTTAAGCATGCTGTTAACATGGGCCTGGCCCGCCTTCTTCCCTTCCTCCTCCTCCTCCGCCCTGGCCCCCGCTCAGAAGAGACCAGGGCCGGCGCGTCGCGCTTCATTACAGATCCCACGACTTGCCCCTCTGCGCGGTCCTGGGTGCAAGGCGTGTAGCGGCTGCCCCGCGGCCGTGTTGGCAACCGTGTAGCGTGTCGGCTTCCTTCGCTCTCATCTCTCTCTCTTATCAGCCAGTGGGAGACGCGGAACCATCTCTGCACGCTCATTAGCGCGCTGGGCTAGGATTATTTGTCCCTTTCTTCCTTTGTTCTTCTATCCCCGCTTTCTTTTCTCTTCTCTTCTCAACCAGTGGTCCGGGGACCACCGGGCAGTCCTTGAGGAGCTTCTAGGTGGTCCCCACACCAAGCTAAATGATTGGAGGTACAGAGGTAGTAACCATTAAACCAAAAAATCGATTCCGTCTGCCCTTTAACTCTTGAGTGTGTAATGATGGTTTCATTTTTTTCACTCTTTATTGTTGATTGATTATTGTTAAAAAATAAACAAGAAGTCTTCCCACTTACACAATGAAAAATTGCAGAATTCTGATTTCCGGCCTGTTATTTCTCCATAGTATCATAGTTACATAGTGCAATAGAGCACAGTCTTTGGTCTGAGAGACTAAATCTCAGCAAATGGTGGCCTGTGGCTCAAATGCTGAATAAATAATGGACTTCCTAGATATGTAAGAGGTTGGTTTAAAATGACATGCACGCCATCCTTTATTCATCAATGCTGTACAACGTAGGGGTAGGGCATTCATTCATTTGTCCTCTATTTTCTGTTTTTCGAAGCAACTTGGTGTGGTTGGATAAAGGGGGTTCTCTGATCCAGAAATCAGGAGTACAGAGGGGTCCATATGTTTTCAACCTAAATACTTTGCCCCTTTATCTGATCCTGCAGTGTGACCCAGCACAACACAACAGCCTGCACCTCTATTCATGTGCTCAGCACCTTATCTCGTAAACATTAAAAGGATCCCTGCCTAATAAGACAAATATGCCTTAAAACACTATACTTGCCTTCTATAACTAAAACATGCAGATAAAAACACCTTCAATACTTTATTTCTTTCATGAATAGAGAATCTTTCACTCAATAGGAGGTGCTCCGGTCGCAGGATGATGATGTCACATGAGCATGTTCATCCATATATTCCATAGAGCTAGATCACCTGTGACATCATCATCCTGCGCCAGGAGCAGTTCCTGTTGAGTGAAATATTCTCTATTTATGAAAGAAATAAGATGCCATTGGTGTTTTTGTTGGTTTATTTTAGTTATATAGGGAAAGTATAATGTTTTAAGCAATGTTTATCTTATTAGACAGGGATCCTTTTAAGTCTGATTTACAGTAGGCTATACCAATCCATGCCTTAGCCATTCTAGTAAGTACATGTATGGTACACGGAGTGATGCGCAACCATGCAGGCACGGATCAGGTTTAAAATCATATAATTCCTTAACTTCTCTTACGTCAGAATGCAAAGTGTGCGTGTGCATCCGTGCGTGTGTGTGTGGTGAGGGCCAACAGATGGAGTGAGTTGCATAAGACATATTTTTCAGAACACCTAGGGAAGGATGCCTACAGCCAGGCTGACAGCAGGCATGCATGCATGCACAGTGCGCACACACACACACACACGCACGCACGCACGCACGCACGCACACACACACACACACACACACACACACACACACACACACACACACACACACACACACACACACACTGACGTCCTCCTCCCCTGTTTCCCGTATAGGACCTGATTCGCCGGGACATCCTGTACTACAAGGGGCGCATCGACATGGACCGCTACGAGGTTCGGGACGCCAGCGACGGGCGCGACGACGACTTCAACGTGAGCGTGAAGAACGCCTTCAAGCTGTGCAACAAGGACAGCGAGGAGATCCACATCTTCCTGGCCAAGAAGCTGGAGGAGAAGCTCCGCTGGCTCAGGGCCTTCCACGAGGAGAGGAAGATGGTGCAGGAGGACGAGAAGATCGGTCAGTCTATCTATAGCTGGGCTGGGCAATTATTTTTTCCCAAGGGGCCAAATGAGATACATAAAATATTGTGGTGGCTGAACTAAAGTCTGTGTAATATTAATTTAATTTCAAGATAAAAGTAAGAGTAAGACCAACCATTTTGACACCAGGGCCCTGTATTTATTCAGTATTTGAGCCACAGAGGACCACCATTTGATGACATTTTAGCCCCACAGATCCCAAAACATTCTTCAAGAGTTCTTTTGTTTTTGTCCACAATTCCAGGCTGGATTTGGGAAACAAAACAGGATAACAAAAATGACCATTCTCTTACATTCTCTGATTGAATGTGTAGACTTTGGGCTAATTCAGATATTGAATATTTTAACTCTTGAGAGTGTAAAAATGAAACGTATAAATGAAACCAAATGGACCCTTCCGGGTCCATTTGGTTTCATTTATACGCTCTCAAAGAGTTACATCTGGTTAACCAACTTTCCATATTTAACTCGGAACTCTCTCAAGGACCACTGGTGGTCCCCGGGCCGGTCAGAGTCAGCCAAAGGGCCGCATTTGGCCCCCGGGCCGCATAATGCCCAGATATGATCTATAGCTTCTGGGGCCATCCGCCAGGCTGCTGTTGTAGCGTTGTTGTTGTTGTTGTTGTTGTTGTTGTTGTCAGGAATAAACCTCTTATCTTCATATACTAACTTTTGTTGTAAACTAATGTTCTCTAGTTTAGGACAGACTAGAATTGTGATCTACCAGTAGATCACAAAGGCTGTGCAGGTACATCACATAACATTCACCTAAAAAGTATATTTTAAAAAAAGCTATTTTTGGCATCTGCAACTTCAATTGATTGATTGCCATAAAAGGGTCTGTCAGCTCAAACCCACAATAAACAACAAAAAGTGCTTTCCCGTGGAAGGAAGATCAGCACCCATATACAGTTTGTCAATGTAGAAAGCCTCACAGTGCTGTATATATATCATTTTAAAATATCATTTTAGATTACTGTGTTGAGACTGGGCATGGCAAAACACGTGATTTAGGCCATGTTATCAGCTTATCAGGTGTTGGTCCACTGACAGTTACAGTGAAAACATTGGTTTCAACACAGCCATCTTTTTATAGTACCTCGTGCTTCAGTATGTTGACAAGCTTCATGGAGATCCTAATTTTCCTTTCCAGCTTGATTTGGCGCCTGCCCACAGAAGCAAAACTAGTAGTAACTGCATTACTGACCATGGTATTACTGCCTGACCTGAACCCCACAGAGAATCTACAAGTATTGTCAAGAGGAAGGTGTGAGACATAAGACTGAACAATACAAATTAA
This sequence comes from Benthosema pterotum, assembly GCA_039105355.1. Lineage (NCBI taxonomy): Eukaryota > Metazoa > Chordata > Actinopteri > Myctophiformes > Myctophidae > Benthosema > Benthosema pterotum. The sequence goes on along the minus strand of CM076984.1, from coordinate 44,678,213 downwards.
TTTACGTCTGTTATCAAAGCAAAACTGGGCTTCCACTCTGCTAACTTCCATGCCACGCCCCATTGATGGAATAATTTGTGCAAAGGTATCCCACAGCAAGTATTAACTTCATAGTGATATCATTAAAAAAAATATTAGTAATTGATTAAGATATGATTTGGGGCGGGTTTCATGAGCTGTATGCTGTAATCATTACATTTTAATTATATTATGGAAGAAAAATGAAAACTTTTACACAATATTCCAATTTGTTGCGATGGACCTGTACACTATAAGTGAATATTACAGGGGCTGGCGCTTCAAAAAGTATATTCTAAAAACTAATAACCTTTCTCCAGCCACTCCAGCAGCGTTTGGAATGCACTGCTACTGTCGACAACAGGGATTTTATATTTTGCAAACAAACAGTATTTGCTGCCACTGTGTGTATGAAGCGACGTCGGCACAAAACATTCCTCAGAAAGTGACTACGCTGTCACAAAACACAAACATACAGCACATGCACACAACACGCTGCAGTTCTGTGTATTGTGAAGGCCTGCAGAGCTCAGAAATGTCGCCTTTGGCTGAGGGGCGATAACACAAACATTAAATGCTACTGACAATGAATGCACAATTTTGAGTGTTTGTGTGAACACAAACATTGCGTAACACAAACATTGAATTTTGGATGGTGCAACCACTCCGAGGCCTGACTTTGGCCCTATGTCACCTCCCTGCCATCACAATCAGAGTCTCAATGTCTCAACAGGAGAGTAAGGAGAGCACCTGCAACCACTGCAGATATACTAGTTATGTTATATACTGTATATGTATATTATATAGTCATTCTGTGTTATTCTGAGATCTGGTCATTTCTGTTGAGGTATATCACATCTTGTTCAGGTACGAAATGGTGATTGTCCCCACACCATTGGGGGATGACTGGTCCCTCAGTTATTTATTTATTGTTCCACACCTGGTGGTCTAGCTCCGTTCCCCATTTTGTTGCGCAGTTGTCATTGTTTGCAGCATGGCTGCATGCTTATTGCCTCTCGCTGCAATGAACATTCCGGCTCTACTTGCAGTAGCTATATCTGCTCACAGTCTCAACTTGATCGAGGTGTCAGCAGTGTTGTAGTGGTACTTTTAGAAGTGGGGGGACGCCTCTTAAAAAATTCCACGCATTTTATTTTTATTTTTTCTGAGAGTGTACAAATGTGAACCAAATGGACCCTAGCGGGTCCATTTGGTTCCATTTGTACACTCTCAGAAAAAAGGAAACTCATTAACATGGTGAAACACATCTTGATGTCATCAAGAACCCACACAGACACTATTTAAACAAGTATAGCATATTGAGAAAGATTGTTTACAATGCATTGGTTACAATTGTATGCATAAAAGTATAAATAAAAAGACAAAACATAACCCTACTTTTTCCCCCAAAATATTTTAGATATGAGAAGTGGGGGGATGCCGCCCCCCCCCCCCCCCCCCCCCCCCCCCCCCCCCCCCCCCCCCCCCCCCCCCCCCCCCCCCCGCGGCCCCTCCACTACACCCCTGGGTATCAGACAAGCTGATACACATGTAAACCACGATCTTAGTTTGTACGCTGGCAGTAGGTATGAGCTGCTCTTGCTATGACAGACTGGCTGATCAGATTACTGTGGCAAATGGGGCACGGTGGCACAGTGGTTAGTGCTGTCGCCTCACAGCTAGAAGGTCCTGGGTTCGATTCCCGCTAGGGGCGCTGCTGTGGGTGCTGGCGGCTGCTCCTCCGCGTCATCAGTGCCCATACCTGAGGCGGGGTTGTTGAAAGGGCCTTTCTGTGTGGAGTTTGCATGTTCTCCCCGTGTCCCCTAGGGTAGATACCCTCACAAAAACATGCTGTAATCCTGGACTCTAAACTGCCTCCCCCTGGCCAGCCGGGGCGCCTGATGGTGGGGACAGGAACTGGTTGGAATAACGTGTTCCTTCCACGCGCTACGTCCAACCAGGGAAACTCCCCCCTGTCAGGTGAAAAGAAGGCAGCTTGGACTCCTCATGCATTGAAGGAAGCATGAGGCCAGTCCGCTGCCTCCCAAGGTTGGTGGAGGGTGTGTAGAGCCCAGGATCACATTAGGAATTGGCACTGGGTGAAAAAAATGGGCTACAAAATCGTGGGGAAAAAAATATAAAAAACTGGCTGATCAGATTACTGCGGCAAAGCAATATATGAGGACAAAGTTATTTCCCTTGAGTTCCGTCAGTTAGTGTATGCCGAGAGGAGAGCACAAATCGCGAAACGCATCGAAAACCAAGTGGAATCAATGGTGTGATCCTGGATTACTTTACTTATTCGGTGACTGAAAACATGGGATTTAATGTCATTCCATTGCAACGGGTTTTGGAGTGCCACGGATGCATCTTTCTGTTTTCTTTTTTTCATGCCGGCTCCTTGTGTATCTCAGAACTAATTTCAGGGGTGCATAAGGGTCCGTCAGCAGTATATATTAATCCATCTAGGCTGCCATACTGTACAGAATCCAAAAATATATTCCTGGCCCGAATTGGTTAATAATCCAGGATGTTCATGAATATATTCTATATATTCTGAATATATTATATATTCTGAATGTTTTTGTAATCCAATGTTTCATGTCGTTCTAAATAATTTTCCGACACCTTTTGCGCCCTCATGTTTTGCTTGCCACAAATGCAGCTGAATCTACACTATCTTGAGCATTGTTGTTGGATTACGTGTAAGCGATTGAATCAAGATTGGGCGTGCTATGATTAAACTTGGTTGTTGTGTGGTCATTTAAAGCAGCATTGTTCACTTCGTTGTAATCTTTTCTACTCAGGTTTCGAGATCTCAGAGTACCAGAAGCGGCAGGCGGCCATGACGGTGAGAAAGGTGACTAAACAGAAAGGTGAGGCAACACGGAGACAGCAGGTGACTTCCTTTTTCTTCACGTAGATGCTGTGCTCTGTCTTCTCATCGCTGTTTACTCTCAGCTTATCTGCTCACACGTGCACATCACGGGCACACCTACCGTACCTCTGCTTGTCACCAATGCACCCGGACCACCCGCACAGCGCTGCAAAGAGCTATAGGCCCAAAATATGCCCCGGCCGCCGTAGGACGACGTTGCACGCCGAAAATAGACAAATCTGCGAGGTCCACAACGCGTTGTGACTTGGTAGATCCGTTATGTTCGGTGTGGGACGCCGCCGTGCGGCGACGTGTAAGTCATGCTTTATAAGAGAGAAGTGGATTCATGTCTTCACAGACCACGTTATTATTATTCATTGCATTTGGTTTCCTTTGAGTTCAGTGTCCCTCTCAGCCCATTAAATGAGGATGGATCGTATTTGCTTTGTCAAACAGTTTGTTAAGCATCAATGAAAAGACAGAGGGCTGTTTTTTTTGCATGCCATGTGATGTTAAAGGACAGTTCTAGTGTGTTTGACATTTGGGGTTCCTGATCTGACCTCCTTTCGAAATAGTCATAAATACAGTATAATCCTTTGTCTGTTATTTAGCAATCGGGACAGCCATTTTGTCCCAGGATACAGCCATGCACTATGTGTCCTTTTTTAAACCCATGGAAGTCACTTACTTTCAATGAAACCTCTTGCAATGTTTTTCTCCCCTGAAAGTTATGATCCGTGTGGGTACGAGTCTAAATCTTTAATAATAGAAGATGTGCTTTCTCCTGCCAAACTTTGGCACACAGCTTAGGAAATGTTTTTCATAGCGTCGTATTTTTTATTTTATTTTTTGGTGGGTGTTTGAAATATATCCAGCTCATAGACTAACAAACAAATTACAATGCAACAGCGGTAAAATTGCATGCTGAATACCTCAGTTTTGGAATAAAAAAGGCATCAAACAAGTGGGCTGAAAAGTTCCAGTTCACACCAGCATGACAAAGAACCCACATCTGAAAACCACTTGTATTGTCCTTTAAAATTAACATTTTAGTGGTAGGATAGATGTGTCGACATACATTTATCATTACTGATGTTGGTGATACTCTTCTTGGTGATTCTCATGGCAAGCATGACCAATGACCATCCATAATTAAGAATAAATTAACCAATTATTGACTGCTGGAATATTCTCTCTGACAATCCCTGTGTATGTACTGTACAAGTCTGTCAGTGAGGTGTTTGTTTTCTAAGTGCTCTGTGTGCGTGCGTGTGCGCGCGTATGTGTCTGTGTAACATGGCTGGCACAAGGTGAAGTACTCTCTTGAATTTCAGATTCATTTATAGATTTCATCTTCAGAATGAGGGCCATGTTGTATGGACATGGTTTGAGAATGATAAAGGTATATGCATTAGAGTTCTCTCTAGAGGTAGTGCTACAAGATGCCATGGCAACTGCTATAAGCGATGGGCGCCATTGTGATTGGAGATGGCATTGGAGCATGCAGTCACGGTCCAATCTGTCTTCCCAGTGTTATCTTGTCTATCCCCAAGATAAACAGGTCTTCACCATGACCCAAATAAAGCCAGCCCCTTCCTCTCAAAAACCAAAACAGAGTTTAAGAAAAGACCCCGGACAAAAGACACTGGGCCCTACTTAGACAAACTATGGCACAAGGTGGTGCATAGTGCAAAATAACTTAGGGGTGTGTGTCCAACCCCCATTTTACTAGATGTATAGTATAGGGGCATAATATGAATTAGACCAGTGTATAGACCAGTCTTATACAGTAATCTGTATGGTATCTTCCTTTAAACACATGAACCCTGGTGTCCATACTCTGGGCGAATGTTTGACCAACATAAAGATTTAGTGTAGACTAGACGAAAATAGGAGCGGTCCCTGAATGGACCCCTGGGGCGTTAAAGTTTAAGTTGATTAAGAAAAGAGAAACCTCCGCACACAGATGTAGTAGCTCTGAAAAGCGTTTGCTGTGCAATAATCAGATGCACTTCAGTAAGTGATTAAGAGCCAGGTGCGCGGCCTGCACCATGGAGATATTTAAATAGTGACTGAAAAAATAAGGCCCGGCTCTGAGGATCTGCTGTTTCCCAAAACGGGAAAGTGTGCAGCCATCTACGGGAGCAGCAGTACTAATATAATGATGTCAGGA